>MVGT01001052.1:829-72473 GCA_002174775.1 Macleaya cordata
CTTGAGTACATTGTAAGAGGAATTATGCTGTAATGGGGAAGGGTTATTCTTTATTTTCTCTTAAATGGTTTTTGTCACGAAATCGACAAAGGGGGAGATTGAAAGGTCCATGTTTTTATGTTTGTCGAATTTCGTGTCAAAGGTAAACTCAAGATGGTCAATGTAACTTGAGTTAGAGCCTAGTGAGTCTCGATACACTTCAGTTGAAAGAGAAGAAATCTACAAAGGCTCCGAAGAACTCAACTCACCACCGGAAGACGTCCTAGGATCGAAGTAACTTAGAACACTAAGTACCATAGGTGCTTAGATTGCTAAGAGTGTTTCCCACACTGTTTACTCTTGAAAAAATGTGTTTTAAAAGATAAATTTTTAATCTGGACAGTGTTGGTTTCGAAACCAAGAAGTTTGGTTTCGAAACCAACTGCATTGATGGTATTATTTTATATAGGGAAAAGTCTGTTTCGAAATCAACCTTAGTTTGATTTCGAAACCAAACTTTATCTGATGACAGATGAAGTTTGGTTTCGAAACTAAAACTGTTGGTTTCGAAACCAAAACTCATCTGTCTTCAGATGAATTTTGGTTTCGAAACCAAACAGTTTGGTTTCGAAACTAAACTTCATCTATCTTCAGATGAAGTTTGGTTTCGAAATCAAACATGTTGGTTTCGAAACCAAAAGGCAATAACCATCACAGGAGCTTGTTAGTTTCGAAACCAATTCAGTCAGTTTCGAAACCACATGCTGGTTTCGAAACCGACAGGCTTGATTTCGAAATCGACGCCCAGATTCGTTTTTCTGAGTGCGATTTTCTGAGCTGTAAAGTAACTTTCTAACACATTATTGCTCATCTCCCTCTAAGCCTTGTTTTAGGGAGATAATTGAGCGTGGGAAACATCTCTAAGTGGAATGAGAGGCTGAATATATTATTCTCTCATCCCCAATAATGGTGTCTACCATTAGACCTAGAACTAATAATTTAGTCTAGGATTGAGCTGGACATCTTCACTATAAATAGGGGTTGAATCTTCAGTATTCAATCAACCATTCACCCTATTAATCAACAAGTTCTTGAAGAGTTTCAACTCTAATCTTTTAGCTCTCAAGCTTGTTGAAATTGGTTCAAATCCTTCCCATTTCAAAACCAAAACTCTGTTTTTGTTACCGGTGGATTTCCGGTGATTGAGCTTGAAGGTTCAAGCTTGTGGTGATATACTTGAGGAGTCAAGTATTGGTTCAAGGTGCGGGACTTGTGGAGTTCAAGTTGGAGACGCATCAACGTTTACTAAGAGGCAAATTCGTGGAGTTCGAATTTGTGGAAGAACTGTACACCGTAGCTGTTGGAGCGTAGAGGGAGTCGTAATTCGTGTCCATCGAGTGGTAAATCGGGTTGTAAGTTTTCAATAACTCTTAGTGAATTTTTGCTGGACTAGGTCCCGGGGTTTTTCCCAGTTTGGGTTTCCTCGTTAACAAAATCTCTTGTGCATATTTTTCATACTTGTTGTGAGATTGAAACATTCGATTCTTGTTCTTAATTCCGCATATTAAGAATCGAATAAGTCAATACTCCTGTTAGAGATTTTTGTTGTACTCTTATCACCTTAGTAATTTTTAATTAGGTGATTGTGTGATCCTTCACCATAGTCACATTGACATACGGTTAAATTCATTAACCGTAGGGTGAAATTAGACTTTCACAAGCAATCCTAATAATCTAAGATCACCGATTTAAATAATTCTAGGAAGACACCACACAAGAAAAGAAAAAGAAATTGCTCCTACTCTTTGAAATCTGACACGTACTCCAGTTCAATACGCAAAACCCTCAATTCTGAGTCCGTGAATCGCTTGTCTAAACTTGTGCTACGCTAATCGATGCTTCGCTTTCTTTAGAAGGCAAGACTCCTCTCACAAAGAGGTGAGAAGAGAAAACATTCCAATTAACCTCACTAGTCAACTTGCTTTTCACTTCGTACGATAGAAAGGGAGTCTGCGTACGTCACTTGATAGATTGTATAAAAAATCTAGAGTTTTCCTACGAGCTCTACCTATCCTAAATTTGGTTTCTACTCGATTTTAGATGGTGATCCTTCAAATTAATTATCCTAATGAGTGGATGACTCGTATTTCTTAACAGATAAAAGGACCCAGCACTAAACCTTTCAAATTATAACCTAAATCTAGTACACAAAAGTGACCAGTAACCGCGTGCTGATGCGGTGTTTAGATTTGCTCACCTCCAGCGTGTAACCTTCTGTGAGGTTAACTTAATACGCCGGGAGAAGTCCGTTAATGATGAATATAAATAAGCTTCTCTTCGATCCTTCAGCACGCTAAATCACTTTTCACTTCTTCTCTAGAAACCTGTAAAATAAAAAACAAAACACCTAAACCGTAAAAAGGAACTGAAAGAACAAATTAAATTACATATAAAAAGTTAAACCTAATTTTAATTTTGTTTTTTTTTAAATAGAAAAAATAAAAACTAGAGAGAAAAATTTAATTAACCTAAATCTGATTTGAATACCGTTACTTGTCCCCGGCAACGGCGCCAAAACCTTGATGTGAATTTAAACTAACCTAAATTAAAAGATTAATTTAAATCAATTAATACTCGCAAGTGCACGAATCATACATAGAAATGGCTCGTATTACGAGGTCGATCCCACGAAGAAAAGAATAAAAAGTATCAAACTAAATCTAAAATTAATTAAATCCTAATCCTAGTAATTTGAATTCAGAGATGATTTAAAAACTAATGATTAAAATAAAGCAAGGAAAATTAAACAACTAATTAAAAATAATTAAGTAAATCAATAAGAAAAGTTACTAAGGTTTTAGAATCCACTTTGTAGAACCCACAATAAAGTTATGTATAGATAATAATTTTCTTCTCGATAACCACATACTAGGCTAGTAATCAAACATGCTAGTATGGAAGATTGAACATTAAAACCATTTTCAAAACAACCTAATATTTATTCCACTTCACTTGAAGGATCAAAAATAAATTAACCTAAGTATCCGAAAAAATCGAAAAAACAAAGATTATCCACTTTTGATTTAATACATTACAAAACCAAGTTGATAATTGGTAGAAAGCTATCTCAAACTACATGTAAGATCATCATATGTGTCCGAGGTTTCATCCCTAACAATTATACGAAGTACAAATAATTAGAACATTAAATACACTTTAGAGAAGAAAATTAAACATCCATCCACATCATTATTGTATCATCCACAAAGCTTCATCCTCAAACTTAGTTGAGAGTTTAGTTACACATAATTGAAAAAATAAAATAAATAATTAAATTGTATTACATTGATCAAAATAGTGTACTCACAAGAATTACCCAAAGGTTACACCACTTTCACTCTCTCTCTTTCGGTCTCTGCTCGATCCCAAAACCTTCTCTCACGAACTTCCACCAACTGATCGAATTGGGCAACAACCTTTTCTTCTCTTTTTTTTTTCTCTGTTACCAACAGACCCAATACATCCAAGGTCCCATACGGTTTACAAGTTGGAATGGAAGTCAAACTCGTAATGTTTATGTACTGATTATACAAGGACTTAAGGAGCTGGAAAATAGGAATTTTTAATTGGTCCATAAGTTGAAGGAGGTGACGTAGAGAACAAGCAAGAAGAAGGTTTTTTTTAGTAATGCATGCAGTGGGGTCCACCAGAGAGAATTTTGGAAATTAAATAGAAATCAAAACTGACTTCTTTTGTACTGGAGTTATAATACGTGATGGATGGCTTTGATGAGTTGGGTCGATGATGTCATGATGACATCATCATTGGACCCACTTTATTTATTAGGATCAGTTTGACTCCTCTTTAATTATTTTGACATGGTTTGACTCACTTGGACGTGCCACAGACACACGTTCTCTTTGGTAGCCTCGAAAACATTTTTAGGTGCCTTCATCAATTAGTGACTTGACCGGTTTCGCTCGTTGATTGAACTTCCCCACTTCGTGTGTACCACGAACTTTGCCAAATGTTATAATTTGCCGACTTTACCGTATTTTGTCGAATCCACTTATATTCCCTGCACACAAATAAAATACACTAATTAATTCAAATGGAGTCAAATAATTAACTAACTAATATAGATATATGGGTACTAACTATAATATATATATATATATGCTTATCAGCACATATATGGAGAAAGGACACAAACCATTCATTTACTAACTAAAACTTAATCATCTATTAGTATTCAGAGTTTCAAAAACCAGATAATAAAGATTTAGAAAGTAAAAGATGAAGCCGTAAATGAAAAATAAAAAGTTAAGTATCATTCAAAACTTAGATAAGAAAGAGAGATAGGGAAAGAAGAATCTAACTGTCCATCTCAGCACCAGTTGTGGTGGTTTCTAAAACAGCAGACGGGGACTCCTCACCAATATCAGCAGTGGCTCTCTGAGCAGCACTCTCATCTCCATCATCATCAGCATCATTGAAGGATTCATCAGAAGAATCATCATCCTCTGCTTCATCCTCTAGATAAACTGGGCGATCATAGCTAGTCTTGGATCTCCCCTCATCAGGCACATCAGGTATACCCTCAACATCTACTTTGGCTACAATGACATTCACAACTGGAACGAGCAGCTTCATGTATGCGAGAATGGTGTTGGTGGCCTGAGTCTGAGCTAACTGAGCCTATCTTCTGAGCTCTCTCCTAGTGTTCCTTGAAGAACCAGCTGGTGTAGTGCTAGGAGGAGTTGTCTCAGACGGATCAGAAACAACTGCAGGAGCTGGCTCCTCTGTGATCTTTAAATGCCCTTTAATCATTTTAACAGTTGATTCAGAAATAGTGCCCATAACCTCAAGGGCGACCTCTTGAGCATGAATAATAACCCACAGTGACGAAGGATCCTTTTAATAAGCTTGGGAAATGGGAGCAAGTGAGATATTGTGGCGTGCTTGTTAATGGTGATCATTTGATACACAATGAAATCTGCCATCCCAAGCTTGGTTTTCTATCCCAAATGATACAGGAACTCAGCCGTGTTGTCACTAAGTTTACTACGATTCCCTGAACATAGAAAGAGATTGGTGGCCACTATATTCCCCAATACGTTGTGAAACAAGGTAGCGGGGAAGTCCTTCTCCCAATCAAATCCTTTCCCAGCTAACTCCTCAGCAATAGTATGAGTACTTGAAGTGTATTCAACATCAGGATCACGAAGAGGAGGGAATCGAATAACATCATCCTCATCTCGGAAATCGAGTAGAGATGCAATGAGAGGATTGTCAACCACAAAGTGTTTCCCAAATACCATGGTAGAAAACTTGAACCTCTCTTCATTAATGTGATGAAAATTTGAGTAAAATACTCGGACAAGTCTTGGGTAGGTATTCCCTAAACCATTAGACATCCTATCCCAATTTCAAAAATTCAACCTAGCATGGATTTCCTAAAAGGTTACATCCTTGTGCCAATATACTTCTCTTTCAACAACAAGGGCACGCTTTTGGAAGTTTTGGGTATAAAGCTTGTAACAATCCCCCGAGTAAAACTTTTCAATCATTCTTGGGTAAGTGAAGGACTGTGACGAACCCTTGGAGGATCTTGGCCTCTTTGGGTTGGAAGGAGTAGTGAAGGAAGGGTTTGGTCATTTGAAAGACATAGTGCAAGCTAATCCAAACAAAAATTAGAGAAACTAGGGTTTTAAAGCAAGAAAAACAGAGAACGAAGGAGAAGGATGACGGCTTACCTAAAGCGCAAAATCCACGAAGAAATATCTTCAAATCGCGTGAAAAGCCCAGCCAATCGATCCAAAAACCTTGAAAACTCTTATTCTCTTCTTTCGAAACCAAAATAAACAATTAGAAATGAAAAGGTTTCAAAACCCCTTTTAAAAACCCTCTTTCAAAAAGCCCTAAAATGCCCCTAAAATCGCAAAAACTGGCGATGGTTTTAAAACTGAAAACACAAAAATGTCTTCAGGTACATTTTGGTTTCGAAACCAACCAATTTGGTTTCGAAACTGAAAACAAAAAATGTCTTCAGGTACACTTTGGTTTCGAAACCAACTTTATTTGGTTTCGAAACTGATTTTGAAAAACCATCACAGTTAAAAGTTGGTTTCGAAACCAGTCATTTAGGTTTCGAAACTGAAAAGAAAAATCATTAAAATTTTGAAAAATAACTATTAAAACTTATTTTTGATGAAATATTTTGATGGAATCAAAGTATGACCAAGATGTGTGACCTATTACACAAGGCTATGAAGAATATAATCCAATCAACACAGGATTTTTGCAAACATGAATTTGCTAAACCTTATTCGAATAAAGCTTTGTTGGTTCTCAAAACAAATATTACCACAATATTCTTATAGATGATCAATGTGAGTGTGTGTTGAGAGAACAATATCATTATGTGAGATCGTCCTAAGTGGAAGATAAGATAAGGAAGTCCAAATTACATATTTCTTCAAATCTGAACCTTACCTAGCATGAAAGAACCATCTCACTTTGCAACCTATAAATGACCTTCATGTTTGAGCATAAGATAAAACACTTGAGGCACTCAAGAGCATGAGACATGGATCAACAACAAGACACCAATATTTTCCTTGAACTTGCAAGCGACTCTTATCTGAGAAGATGCAACCAAGAAAGTACCCGTATTGGAATCAAGTGAATCACCATGAGGTCAAGATGAAGAAAGAACATCGAGTTCCAAATCTTTTTGCGGGATCTCACTCTTTTTGATATTTAAACACCGAGTTCAACCTTTTTTACGAGAACTCACTCTTTTGGTATTTCACGAAGCTCAAAATATTTTACGAGAGCTTACTATTTTGGTGATGAATAGAAGCAAGATATAACAATATTTTTAGCACTTTATTATAACACCAAATCCTAGTGAGAGATAATCCAACCATCTGGTTCAGTCCATCAATGAATCATAAGCTTTATTTTCAACCCATCCAATGATCCAACTAGGAAAAAAATCACACTTACTCAAGAAACTCCTTACGTGCACAAGAACCAATAGATCAGTCAAAAGAGTATGTGGATTTAGTGTAGAGATTCACAAGCTATATCAAAATAAGGTAAATCAAATCAAATTTGTGAAATCTCTTATATGTTCAAGCATTCTAAAAAAGATAGAAAATAGAAACAAGAAGAACACCTGAGAACAGAATTATTAGAATGCAGAGTTTTGAAAGCAAACTAATAAACACAACTCACATTTAAACCCAAAAGATATGCAATGCAAAACTGGGAAGGAGCGAGAAGAAAACAATTAGTTAATAACAACCACATCAATAGATCTTCTAAAGAGTTCAAACCTAAGAATATCTAAAGGTTTTATAAGTAAATCAGCCAATTGTTTTTCGGTATGAACAAACTCAAGACAAATCACCTTATTTTCAACTAAATCACGAATGAAGTGATATCTTATGTCTATACGTTTAGTCCTAGAGTGTTGCACTGGATTCCTAGCAATACCAATGGCATTGGTATTATCACTGGTCAAAGTATCATGTTCAATGCCATATTCAAACAACATTTGTTTCATCCATAACAATTGAGTGCAACACGATCCTGCAACAACATATGCTGCTTCAGCAGTTGACAAGGATTGAGAATTTTGTTTCTTACTTTGCCATGCTACCAAGTTGTGTCCAACAAAGTAGCAGCCTCCTGAAGTACTTTTTTTGTCATCAATATTGTCTGCCTAATCTGCATCAGAATAGTCCATTATTTCAGAATTTGTGTCATTAGTGTATCACAAGCTAAATCCAAGAGTTCCCTTAATATAACGAATGATTCATTTGACTGCTGTTAAGTGTGACTCTTTAGGTTTTGCTTGATAGTAAGCACAAACACCTACACTAAAAGAAATATCAAGACGACTAGCTGTAAGATAAAGAAGACTCCGTATCATATTTCTACATTGTTTTTGGTCTACTTCCTGTCCAGCGAAGTCATTTGTTAACTTTGTAGTGGTTCCAATCGGTGTGCGAGCATCTTTTGCAGATTCTATGTCAAACTTCTTTACGAGATCCTTGGTATATTTTGATTGAGATATAAATATCCTATCTTTTTATTGCTTAACCTACAATCCAAGAAAGAAGGTTAGTTCTCCAACCATACTCATTTCAAACTCCTTGCTCATAAGATTTAAGAAGGATTCAGCTTGTTTGGTTGAGGTAGAACCAAATACTATGTCATCTACATAGATTTGAGCAACAAGAACATCATTTTTGACCCATTTAATAAATATGGTTTTATCAGCTCCCCCTCTTGAGAATTCTTTTCTAAGAAGAAAAGTAATTAATCTACCATATCATGCTCTTGGAGCTTGTTTCAAACCATAAAGGGCTTTCTTCAACCGGTAGACATGATTAGGATTGATGGGATCTTCAAATCCTTTAGGTTGCTCTACAAACACTTCTTCTTGTAGGATGCCATTTAGAAAGGCTGTTTTACCATTTAAAAAAGTTCGAATTTTAAATGGTAAGCAACCGCCAATAGCAAACTTATAAACTCTAGTCTTGCAACCGTAGCAAAGGTTTCATCAAAGTCTACACCTTTAATTTGAGAATACCTTTGTGCAATAAGTCTAGCCTTATTTCTCACAACAGTCCCAAATTCATCAGATTTGTTCTTGAAGATCCATTTGGTACTAATAACATTGGTATTCTTTGGACAAGGTACAAGACTCTTACCTCGTGAACTGGCCAAGCTCATCTTGCATTGCTTGTATCCAATTTTCATCCTGCAAAGCATCAACCATATTAGTAGGTTCATACGTGGAGATTTACAATGTTTTGAACTTGTCTCCATGTTAGAACACCAGTTTCCCTCCACTAATTTCATTGGGATTGTGTAATCGTTGAGCCTATGTGGTTAGATGGTCTTGAGGAGGATTTTCGGGTTCAATAACTTGACCATTTATAGGCAAGTCTTGTAGAGTATCTTGTTTTGCATCCGACTCTTGGGAGGTAGATGCATCATCATCATTATCTGAATCAAGTTCAGTTTTCACAGTTTTACCTTCAACAAGATTGTCTTCTTCAGCTGCATCTGAAGAGGAAGAAATGTTAGAATCATCAATAACAACATTAATGGATTCCATGATACTTTTTGTTCTTTGTTGTAGATACAAAAGACTCAACTATCTAAGGCATACCCAATGAAGATTCCTTCATCACTTTGGAGTTAAATTTTCCAGCATTTTCTCTATCCCTAAGGATGTAGTATGGACTCCCAAAGACACGAAGGTAACTTGAATTCGGTTTCTTACCAAACCAAAGTTCATATAGGGTATTGAGAGTTTTGGGTCTTAGATAGACTCGGTTAACCAAGTAACATGGAGTAAAAACAACTTCAGCCCAGAACATTTGTGTTAGATTTTTGCTATGCAGAAGCACTCTAGCCATTTCTTGAATCACACGATTCTTTCTTTCAGTAACCCTATTTTGTAGAGGAGTTATAGGTGCTGAAAACTCATGTTTTATGCCATTTTTGTCCAAAAATCTTTAAGTTTTGAGTCCTTTAAATCTATACCACGGTCACTTTTTATCCGTTTGATCTTGAAATCTTGCTCATTTTGAATTCGTTGGCATATAATAAAAAATTCATCATAAAGTATCAGATTTTTCCCTAAGAAAAGAAATTCAAGTATATCTAGAAAAATCATCAACCATGACTAAGATGTATCGCTTTCTACCAATACTCTCAGTTCTCATAGGACCCATAAGATCCATATGAATTAATTGTAATGGTTTAGTGGTAGCAATATCTTTTGATGATTTATGTGGACTTCTAGTTTGTTTACCTTTTGGTATGGCCCACATACTCTATCAATATTTTTACTTACCTTGGGCAGCCCACGTACTAACCCCTTGTTAGCAATCTTTGCTAGGTCTTTGAAGTTGACATGACCTAGTCTTTGGTGCCAAAGGTGAGTAGAATCAAGTTTAGACAAATTGCAAGTTAGGTTAGGAGATGCATCAATCATATAGCAATTACTACTAGATCTCCTACCAATCATAACGCATTTACCATCACCATTCATGATTTCACAACCATTGGAGGTAAATTTCATGGAATGGTTAGTGTCACAAATTTGGCTAATACTTAGAAGGTTAGCTTTCATACCTTCAACATGCAGTATATCCTTGATTTCCGATACACCGCCAGGTAACTTAATCGTACCTTTACCTTTGACATAGGCGGTGCTACCATCACCAAATGTTACAACTCCCCCAACATGACTTTTGAAGTAACTAAAGCATGATTTGTCACCAATCATGTGCCTACTACAACCACTATCAAGAAACTAATCAAGTAAGTTACATGCTTTATAAGCAATCAAAGCAACATTAGCCTTTATCTCACCTTTCTTAACCCACACAGATTTTTCTTTGGTGCTAACTAGGATGGGTTTAGTGGTTTTAAGAACAACTACCTTGGTTTTAGTAGGTTTCTTTTTTGAGTTGTAAGGAGTCTTACCTTTGGGTACATTACCTTGTGTACTCCTTGTGAGCTTTGAGATCTCGCTGGATAGGTTCCTTGCTTTTGCTTACAATTCTTTGTATTGATAGAGAAGATTTGCTTTTCTTTGTTCATTGAAATCTTCCATATAAAATTTGCAAGTATTTTGCAAGTAACCTGAAACACTAAAATAAGAACACACTTCAACAAAGTATGTGCCTTTTATCTTACCCAGATTTTTGCTGGTTTGAGCGAGTGTGCTCTTTGGAGGAATCTTTTGGGCATGTTACTCATTGGCTTTGACAAACTTTGTTCCTTGTGGTGAGCTAGAACTAGTTGTAGCATCATAACCCAATCCCTTCTTATCATTTGCAATCTTGGCTGCATTCAACAAGTTAGATATAAAATTAGAACCATGATTAAATTTATCTAACAAGTCATTTGATAAGATCAAGTCTCTCTTGGTTGAAGCAAGAGTGGAATCAAGAGACTTAATTTTATCTAAGGCTTCCCCATGATCCAACTCAAGAGAGTTAATTTTGGTAAGTAGCCTTGAGATCTCCTCTTCAAGTTGCTTTTTGATGGAACTTTCTTGCAACTTGATCATGGCTTCATCTCGTTCAGTTTGAATGAATGTTAACTTCTCATTCAACACCTTGTTATCTTTAGATAAATCCATTCTCTTTTTTAGGAGATTAGCACACAATTCTTTCAGATCTATTTCTTCATCACTCTCCTTATGTTCACTAGAAGTGTTGGTATTTTTAAAAATCTGCGAGAGAGTTGCAGTCATAGCATTCATTTCCTCTTTGATTTCTTCATCACTAGTTTCACTAGTATCGGAGGATGAATCGAAATCGTCTAATGTGACTTTCATTGCTTTCTTGACTTTGCCCAGAGCTTTGTTTGGACATTCATTAGCCATGTGTCCAAAGCCATGGCATTTAAAGCATTGTACTTCTGTGGAAATCTTCTTCTCAAACTTTTTATCAAAGTTCTTTAATTTTTCATGAGGCCTTGTTTTGGAATATGAGCCAAACCTTGGCTTTTGAAACTTCTCCTTTTTATTTTTCAAGAAGGTTTTGAATTGTCTTGTGAGAAGAGCCATTTCTTCATCACTAGAGAGGTCCTTTTCTTCCTTGGAGCTTCTTAAGGCTGTAAAAGCAATGTTCTTTTATTTCCTTGAAGATTTGAAACCAACCTCAAATGTCCTTAAATTCCCTACAAGTTCTTCAGAGAGAATAACATCAATATCTTTACTCTCCTCAATAGCTGTAACTTTGGCTTGAAATCTTTTAGGAAGAGATCTCAAAACTTTACAAATTATTTTGGAGTTAGAAATAACTTCATCCAATGCAAAGGAGTTGTTGACAATGTCATTCAATTTAATGTAAAATTCATCAAAGGTTTCATTGTCGTCCATTCTAATGGTTTCAAATTGGGTGGTCAATATTTAAAGCTTTGCTATTCTAACAGTCCTAATACCTTCATGGGTGACCATTAAAATGTCTCATGCTTCTTTAACTACTTCGCAATTAGAGATGCGATGAAATTCGTCAGCGGTGACAGCAGCATAGATAACATTGAGTGCTTTACTATTTCTAGTGGCTGCCTCACTCTCATCCGAAGTCCAATGGTCTTCCGGTTTGGCAACTTCCCTAGAGTTGTCTCTGGTACTAGGTAAGAGGAGTCCAAGCTACTTCTACAATTCTCAAAACTCATTGGTCTAGGGACTTTAGGAAAACCCTCATTCTAGCTTTCCAATAAGGATAGTTGCTGCCATTGAACAATAGTGATTTGTTTATAGCACTACCTTCTCTTTGTGAATCCATTTAGTCACAACAAGGATCACACTTAGGTTGTTGAACCCAGCAAGTGAACCTGCTCTAATACCAATTGAAAGTCTAAATGCCCTACGGTGTAGTTGGATTAACTGTATGTCAATGCGACTAAGGTTAAGGATCACACAATCACATAATAAAAATTTAAAAGGTGATAAAGAATAAACAATAATCTTTAACAAGAGTATTGATTTATTCGAATCTTAATATGCGAAAATAAGAATCAAATATTTCAATCTCACTACAAGTATGAAAATATGCACAAGAGATTTTGTTTACGAGGAAACCCAAACTGGGAAAAACACTAGGACCTAGTCCAGAAAAGAATCCACTAAAAGTTAATGAAAACTGACAAACCCCTCTACGCTCCAACAACTACGGTGTATAGTTCTTCCACAAATTCGAACTCCAAGAATTTACCTTTTATTGGACTGTGATGCGTTTCTAACTTGAACCCCGCAAGTCCCGCATCTTGAACCAATACTCGACTCCTTGAGTATATCACCACGAGCTTGACACTCCAAGCTCAACCACAGGAAATCCACCGGCACACAAAAACAGAGTTTTTAGTTTAAAATGGGAAGGATTTGAACCAAGTTCAACAAGCTTGGAATATGTAAATTTTGAGCTAAACTCTCTACGAACTTGTTGAGGTTAGGGGTGATTGGTTGATTTGAACAATGGAAGATCAACCCCTATTTATAGTGAAATGTCCAGATCTAAACCAAAATAAACAAGTCTATTCTAGGTTAAATGGTGGACATCATCACATGAGATAATAGGTCATTCCATTATGCCTCTTATCCCACTCATGAATGTTTTTCATGCACCAATAAACCAACTAAAACATACTTAGGTGGGAATGTGCAAAAAGTTAAAAAAGAATATCTTTACAGCTGAAAAAATCGCCAAAAAATTCGAATCTAGGCGATGGTTTGGTTTCGAAACCAACAAGGCAATGCCTTTGGTATCGAAACCAAAATGTAACTGTGATAGTTTTTGGTCTTTTAGTTTCGAAACCAACAATTTTGGTTTCGAAACCAAACTTCATCTGACATCAGTTGAAGTTTGGTTTCGAAATTAAACTGTTCAGTTTCGAAACCATACTTCACCTGTTATCAGATGAGATTTAACAAGTTTGGTTTCGGAAACTACCTTTTTTCTGAATTAAAATAACCATCAGTTAAAGTTTGGTCCAAACAACCCAGATTTAGATATTTTACTTTAAAATTATTTTTTAAGGCAATTTAAAAGTGTGGAAAACACTCTAATGATCTAACCACCTATAGTACTTAGTTTTTCTAAGTATCTTACCATCCTAGGATGTTTTCCGGTGGTGAGTTGAGTTCTTCGAAGCATTTGTAGATTTCTTCAAATCGATCAATTCGAACCAAGACTCTCTAGACTCTAACTCAAGTTACAAATACCTTCTTGAGTTTACTTTTGAAACGAAATTCGACCAACAAAATACATCAAATTAAGTAGCACCAAAGTAACCCAGTAAAATCAAATAAGTAAGAGATTTGATACATCAAATTTTATTCGAAACAATGGACCTGTAATGCCAATATAACATATAAATTAGGACACATACATTTCTATCGTAATCTGTAACGCCCCGGCCCTTCAGAATTCATGACCCGACCTGGTTCCACGAGTCCAAGACTTAGTCCATTAGGGTTGAAAGGAATATGGTAATAAAATCAACATAAATAGTTTGGTGAGATGACATCCCTGCAGTGCAATATGCGAATCTGCCCAAGAAGAAATTTATTTCATTCTTATGTTGAACCGAGTAGCGGCTGCCTACGTACCCATTCAGGGATCAAGCATACCGTAGTTCATAATTATATATAGAAATAGAAGTAATAAATCCATTTATTTCCCCTCCCAAAAGTTATCACATAGAATAACATTTTTGGAGTTAGGAAACCTACTTAAGGTTTTCTCTGTATCAAATCTCTCCCTCGATCTAAAAATTATGATGTAATCTAACTCTAGGTCTTTTGGGGAGTAGGAATAAGAAAGAGTGCAACCTAGTAGTTTAAAATCAACCATTAGAGAAGACTCACACAAATTCATAACACCTTACCCCCACTCATTTGGTCACAGAGGACTTTTCTCTTCTCGTACCTTGCCTACAAATCTTGTATGCATGAAATATTCTTGCCAAGTGTTGGTACTTTGAACCAAACTCACCTTAGGCTTCACCAAACATGATGTAATAGTAAAACTTTACATAACATGTCATTTAACACCAGACCATAACTTGGCTTATAACGCCATTTCTACATACTGTCACGCTTTTCTGACGTTTGTAAAAACTCAATATCATGCTACTAATAGTGAAATTGTGACTAATAACAGTATAAAAATCATTACTGAAGTGTTACGCATACGTATATAACCACACTAGCCATGATTCACATGAAATACGTGACAAAACATAGCATATATCCCACTTTTTCAAGGATGAACAACAACATATTCATAACAGTAAAGCGTTACTTTCCTAACAACAACATTTTTCATCATAAATGGTAAAGTGTTACTTTCTAACAAAAACATTATTCATAAACCGTAAAGCGTTACTTTTTTGCAGCAACATTATTCATAAACACTAAAATGTTACTTTCTAACAACAATATTATTCATAAATAGTAAAGCATTACTTTCTGTTACCAACATTATTCTTTCTTATTTTTTTATCGGCTATTACGGCTGCTACCCACGGTCACATTGACTATCTTCCTTTTTTTTATCGACTATTACGGGTGCCACCCACGGTCGCATTGACTGTTTTCTTTATTATCTTTTTATCGGCTATTACGGGTGCCACCTACGGTCACATTGACTGTCTTCTTTATTTTCTTTTTATCAGCTATTACGGGTGCCACCCACGGTCACATTGACCGCCTTCTGCAGGGACCCATCATGGAGTAACGCCATATAGGCACGCCATAAGGCAAAAATTTTATCCTTTTTCTTTTTCATGAATCTTATCACATTTCACATTATTATTCTTTTCGATAATGCCTCATACTAACTATGCATTATCGAAAAGATTAGATCTGGATTTTGAAATCAAAACCATACAAAAACAGTAACAAGATCATACAAAACCTTAATAAACAAATCACTTTAATACAAAACGATTTAACTTGAAAGAGTAAGATGTTAGGGCTGATTTACCCTACCTTCGGTGCTTCCATAAGGGTTTTTTAGGTCTTATTTGTCGAGATCTATTCACCAAATAAGTTTTAATGGTGAGATTCCAAGCGATTTTGATGAGGCCACTACTATTTTGATGATGTAAAAATGGTTCACTAAAGGTACAAGGTGAAGAGTGAAGAGAGCGAAAGAGATAACGAGTTTGAGAGGGAAATAGTGATGGCTAGGGAGAGAAAGCCCGCAGTGCTCTTGACTAACCCTCACTACCCACTTTTATAGATATGCACCATCTCAAATATGGAAAGTAATAATTTGATATTTAAGATAGAGATTATTTACATTCAATTGATAATCTTTTCTCCAATCAAAGCAAGGTAAATTAAGTAGAAAATTTGAAAAGATGTTTAGGCTTCATTCCTAGCCAGTCGGATTTAGGTACTCATCACCCCATTAATTAGATGAACCATAATGATTGATTTTGGCATGTTTGATAATCAAAAAAATAATTTCCAACCGTTGGATCATCTTGAGACTTATCAAAATGAGGAGTATCAATTATTGTAATCAATCATGACAAAAATAGAATATGGGGGAAAGAATTGGGTAGTAAGTAATTCTAGTAGCTCATTTGGTTAGTATAGAATAAATGATTCCAATCAATGAAATCTTAGTCTTAATTACTTAGGTTGTGTTTGATAGCATTTGAATTCCATGGAAATAGGTTAGTTCCGCGAAAACAATACAAATTCCGCCGTTTGTTTACATTTTTAATTCCACAGAAATGGGGGCCCAGTTACTTAAAAGCGTGGCTAATGGTTAGTTTTTAAGGTAATTCCATGGAATAGACTTCCTTGGCCCCCCTAAGGAATTAATTCCGTGGAAGTAGTGGAAATGAACCTATTTCCGCGGAATACATTTCATTGCTATCAAACACAGCCTTAGCATAAATAATGCAATCAATTTAAAAGATACTAAATATATAGCAAGATTTATAAGGAGTTATGCTAGCTAAAAATATTAATTACATTGATGTGGGTCTTACTCACAAATTTAGATAGTTATCATGAAATTTCAAATAATAAATAAATAGATTATTTCCTTACAAAATACCATGCAATAATTAATTTCTAAAAATACATTTAATTGATTCATTTTTCAACCAATTAAGATTTCATGCAAAAACGGTAACATTCTTTGCTAGATATGTTGCCAAATTGGTGTGGGTCCTACCTTTTATTCTCATATTTAAAATTCAAAATATTTTCTCAATAGTTATTTGCAAAGTAATTTGAAAATACTACCAAAATTGTATGCATGCCATTGATTTAAATTCTCAATGTGTAATAAGATTCATGCCAACATGGTAATAATCTTTTGATAAAATCGTTGACAATAAATAGGTGGTCCCCACCTGATATTTATTTAAATATTAATGAGAATTAAAATAAAATAATTTCTTAAAATAAGTTAAGATTGACCAACTTATAAGGAAAGTATGCAAGGGATTAATTTGGTGAGATTTTTAACATATAAAGCATTTTAATTTTGAATTCAAATGATTTATCCAAAATTGGTAACAAGTACCTAATTAAAGATTTTATCTTTTTATACTAAAATATCTCTAACAACTAAAAGGTAATGATTTTACCTTCAAAATAAGAAAAATTTGACAAACTTTTGGAGGTGGTTCACCAAGCTACCCTCCTAAGGTTGTCCACGTTTTTTACTTCTATGTAGAGTCCACGTGTGACTTATCTCCCTATATATTATTTATTTTCTGAAAATAATAATTACCATGTAATCACTCAATTATGTATGCATGCAACAAGATACGTAGGTAAGGTATTATTTCCACCCCAACTCTTACTCAAATGGGTTTACACCCAATACTAATCTGTTAGGCCTCATAGTGGGCCTGTTTTAACCTTACTAACCAAAAACGCCTAAACATGGGGGCGCTACCGCTCCCAAACCGCGAATTCGCAGTTTGGGAGTGGGAGCGCCTTCGATCCGTGGTTCGAGAATTTTTAGAGCGCAGTTCAGGAATTTTCAAAACGCGGTTCGAGTATTTTCGGAGCACGGTTCCATATTTTCGGAGCGTCTGATCAACAAAATATTTTTAAATGTCTAATTTTTCTTGTTAAGGTTGACTGATTTTTTTACATGTATGTTATTTATACTATTTGGATCATATTTAAAAAAAATTAACTCAATCAGAGACCTATAGCACCACTAACACTTAATCTAGACTTTATAGTGTGAATGAACGGCTGACAATTAAAGTGATTTATTTGGAGGATTAGATATCTCTGATTGAGCTAATTTTTGGTGGACATCTTATAAATAATGATAATATTATATCTAAAAAAAATCAACTGATTTGAAGACTTCTAACTTGTAAAAAAAAAGTAGTTCAAAAATAACCTTATCGTGTGCCCTTAACGCACATGTTATATAGTTGTCTTTCTCAGTTACTATATTTCTTACCGTAGTTAGTGAAAAATTATTTCTTCCGTAATTAAATATAATTAAAATAAAAAATAATAACTTTTGGTCATATTAATTTTAAATTATTATAAATATAGTATAATTTAAATAGTATTAATATAGTTAACAATAAGTAATATAGAAAATAATAATTTTTTTAAAAAAGAATATTATTACAAAAAAAATACATAATAAATTAATAAATTATTTTACTAACTATTCAATGATTTGGTTAATAAAAATTTATTTAATAATTTGGCGCTCCGAAGGCGCTCCGAAGGCGCTCCGAAGGCGCTCCGAGCCTTAGGCATTTTTACATTTGGCGCTCCGAGGCTCCCGCTCCTGTTCCCCGCTCTGGTTACTTAGGTTTTGACCCGTGGGCTAAGGCCCACCTTCGGTCGAACCCAACTTGTCATAAGAAAAATAAATCTCGGGTGTTACATAATCTTTAATTCTTTGCTTTCAGTTAGCTTAAACAACGCAGCTGACTGGAGAAATCTCTCCACATTTTAGAGAAACAAATGAAAATAGACATGCAATAAGTGGTCGTTTGTTTATAGCTGAAAAGGGGGCTGGCAACTGAAATGGGCACCGAAATGGCTCATGTTAGTTGTTAGATGTGTTTGTTTAATTTTTTTAAGATGCTAAAAAGTAGGCTGAAATCTCTTAAATATCTCCTTAATTTCAGCGTGGAAGTGGCGCTTAAAAGTTGTTGGGCTGCTGAAATAACTATCAATTACATTAATATCCTCACTAACTTTCATAAATGACCTCTATATACCCCTAAAATTTTCTAACCCTAATTTCTCACGCTAAATTAATGTAACTAATTGTTCCCGCCTAAAACTGTTTTTCCCACTATATGCATCAACAACATCCACCATCATCTACTTCCCTACTACATCTACTGCATCTGTTTCGGTTTCTTTGAGGATTCTCTTTTCAACCTTCATCCTATCTCAACCTCCATCATTTGCAAATACGTATGATTCTCTTTTGCTTTTTTTTTGTAAGTATGTCACTTTTTAATCCTTGTTTCAATTCATAAACCTAATTAATAAAACTAGTCGTAGAGGAAATCAAGGTTAAGTGCTTAACCCATGTATTCATGGCAACTGCCATCTCTGTTTATTAGTTCTTAATATATATATATATATATATATTTGTTTATTTCATTTATCTGCTCTGCTCAAATGCTATTATTAGTTCTTTTGGTTAAAGATTCATCTTTTCTGGGTTTTGAAAACATTTGTTTAATGTTTGTGCTATAGCAGGTGGTCATGACCATCCAATTCGTTTCTAGCTTTTTGCTTGGTTTGATGATATGTAATTTAGCAGTACTTTTGCACATCAATTTTTTTTTGCAGAAAATATATAGAGATGTTCTTGCGTATTAAAAAAAATGTAAAAACCTAACAGTAACTTCAAACCTATTAAATTTGTATATTTTAATCTTATTTTATTCTCTAAATAACTTTCCATCCTTTTACTAGATGCAAAAAATGGATATCTATTATCTTTAATTTTATTTAATTAGAGTCTGATATAGGATTTTGATTTTTTTTTTAAAGTAAAGTTGTAGATTTTGATACTTTTTACATAATTTAGTTTTCATCAGATATTTTGTTTTGGTCCTCATATGACCAAAATATAATTGATTTATTATTATAACTTTTCACATTATAATTCCCATCTTTACATGTGGCATGTTAGATTAATTATTAGTTATATGAATTTGATATTAGATATACTTATTACGTTTCCACCCTAGTTCACATGTCTTCAATTGTTGTAAAATATTTATTATTGTTGTTGTTTATCCTTTGGAGATAAATTATAGTTCTTGTTATGTAAATATGATGTTGGTTGCGGTACATTCAAATGAGAGTTTGATAGTACATGTATACTTGGAAAGAAAGTCAGAAGATGATTTTAAAAAGGTTATGTTTTCTTTTAATAGTGGTGGAGTGAATTCATGAGTAACAGATCTGCATTTTTTTTATAGATATGGTTGTTGAACAAGGATCAATAAATAGAATTGATGATGAAGAATCGAACAGGGACGATGAAGTAGGATCAATAACGTTCAAAAACACTCCAGGATTTAGGAAGGAGTTCATAGAATTATGCCTAGAGGAAGTAAATAAGGCTGGATATCAAGGAACCTCCTTGAAACCAATTTCATGGCAGAGGATTGGAGACAAGCTTACTGAAAAATACAATTCACCCTTCACACAAAGGAAACTTAAGAATCACTGAGATTCTTTAAAGAGACAATACATGTTACGGGAAAAGCTAACATCACTGACCGGGCATGGATTTAATGCAGAGACAAATACTTTTGATTAGACTAATGAACGATGGGATGAGATAGAAAAGGCAAGATATAAACTTACGATTATTTTTAATTTTTAGTTTAAAATATTATAATATTAGAATTAATATATAGCTTATTTGTTGAATTAGACTCAGAAAAATGCGAAGCAATTCAAGAACAAAGGTTTGGAAGATCCTGATCTGTTAAGGTGTGTTTATAAGGGAACTTTTGAGGATGGGAATCGTTGTCGCACCCCAAGTGTTCCTCAAAGTCAAGTGATCGCGGATGTGCCAGATTCTATTGGTAGCCCACTACCGTCAATTAACTCTGCACATTCTCTTATGCCCACCCTCGACTCTTACTTTCAAGATGTATTTATTTTGGTCGAGGACACACAAAATACACATGTTACAGAAGTGCCAGCAAGTAGTTGTGTGGCTACCTCGGAGAACAAGCCTAATAAGAAACGCAAGAGCAATAAAATTTCCTCAACTGATCTTGTGGTTGAAAAAGTTGAAAATCTTGTTGAAGTGATTGCAGGACATCTTATTAAACAAGAACTTCATTGGGAGCAACATGATGGGATAACGGGAGAGTTTCTTCAAGCTCTTGAAGAGTTGTTGAATGATGGGCATATTTCTGTTGATGCATATAACGCAACAGCTTTAAAAGCAGCTGAGGTCATTGGGACACATAAGATGTTCGTTAATTTAAAAAGTATTGAACGTCGAGTCTCGTTCATCAACGCCTTTATAAGAGGAAATCTTTAAATAATTTTTAGTGATTAATTTTCGAATGTTAGGTTATTTTGTTGACGTTGAAGTTTGTTAATTTTTTATTTTATTTAAAATGAGATATTTGAATTAAGTAGTTTTATTTTATAATTCTATTAATATCTGATGACTATAGAACATGATATATTAATGATGACTTGGTTGCTTACATATGCATGAGTTTTATTTATTTTTTATATAGTTGCCAACACATTAAATTTTTTTTGTTTATGCATTTTCTTATTCAATTATCAAGAGGGATGGACTGATTGCTTACTATATGCGTTAATTTTTTCAATTCATTATTTATATTATTTTTTATTATCCATACACAGATGAAGTGGTTGTAACTCAACTTGTAGCACTACTCTTGTTACTTAAGCTTCTCAAGAAACCTAGGCGTGTACGTCAAAAATTATGTGTGTCATCCCAATCAGGCAAGGACTTTATGAATGAGCTTTTGAAGGGCCCATCAATACAGATTTATGATCTCTTGAAGATGGACAAGAGTACCTTCATGGTTTTGTGTCGTCATTTTCGATCTAGGGGTTTACTTAGTGATAGTAAACACGTTGACGTAGAAGAAAAATTGGGAATGTTTTTGATGATGATAGGTCATAATTGTAGGAATCGATTTATCATGTGGAGATTTCAACATTCAGGTAAAACCATTAGCAAGTATTTCCATGAAGTTCTTAATGCAATGATACGATGGTCTGAAGAAATGGTTGTCCCACCAGCGTCATTATTTGACAGGCCAACAGAAATTCGAACTCATCGACGTCTTAGAGAAGGTGCTTTCAAAGGCGTTATTGGAGCATTAGATGGTACCCTCATTAGTGCAAGCATTCCCGTCGATAACCAAATACCTTATAGAGGAAGGGGTCAAGGAAAATGCTTTCAAAATGTAATGGCTATATGTGATTTTGACATGAAATTTATATATGTGGTGGCTGGATGGGAAGGTGTGGCACGTGATTCTAGGGTGTTAAATGAGGCATTGCGTAATCCTGCATTTAAATTTCCAGTTCCTCCTCCAAGTAAGTGTTCTTTACAATATATAAAATGAGTACTTTTTTTTCTTGTATTTTTATAATGTACGAAACAAACAATGATCTTGTATATTGCACTTGTAGATATGTATTACCTTTGTGATGCTGCGTATACACACACTAGAGGATTTATGTGTCCTTATCGCAATACAAGATATTGGTTACAAGATTTCAGACGTGGTGGTCGTGCTAGAGAGAAGGAGGAGATATTCAATCATGCAAATGCTCAATTA
Organism: Macleaya cordata; assembly: GCA_002174775.1. Taxonomy (NCBI): domain Eukaryota; kingdom Viridiplantae; phylum Streptophyta; class Magnoliopsida; order Ranunculales; family Papaveraceae; genus Macleaya; species Macleaya cordata. The sequence goes on from MVGT01001052.1 coordinate 23,180, forward strand.
AGGAACGTAATTGAAAGAACCTATGGCGTATTAAAAGCAAGATTTCCGATTTTATCGAAAATGCCCCCATATAGTTTTGATACACAAAGGGACATAGTCATTGCATGCATGACGGTGCACAATTTTTTACGTCGAGTTACATTGAATGATCCACTATTTCAATTGTATGAAGATGATGGAGTTGAGGCAGTACCTAATAGGACCGAAGTTGATACAGAAGAGGTAGAACTTACACAAAATTTTACCAATGTATTTGGATCAGTAGAGCAAACTGCCATGGTCAATCTACGTGACCAAATTGCAAATGAGCTCTTATCGAATAGTTGAGTCTTTACAATATGAATATTTCCTTTTATGTTTTAAGACTATCAGTTGATTTTTTTTTCTTTATGAACTAGTGTTGAACTTATTTGACTCCAGTTAAAAAGTATATGAAAAATACTATGCAATTGATATATGGCACTAATCTTATTTCTTTTATTAATTATATTTTTAGCACTTTTTATATAATATTGTAGGTATGGCTCAGCATTTTCTAATAAAGATAATGTGTACATACCTAAAAAGTTTTTACTTTTTTTGAATGATATACATACCCAAAATTTGTACATTTATTCGGGGCATTTGAAGGAAAAATGAAATTGAAAGTGGAAAAAAGGTAGAGAAATGATCAATTCTTCTAAATATTATGGATAAGGGCAAAAATGTCAAAATATAATCTCGGACACAACTTATTAAAAATATTTCAGTTGGAAAACAAACAGCTTTTAGTTTCAGTTCATTCTGTTTCAGTTCAGTCAGTGTCAGTGCACTCAGTGTCAGTTCATTCAGTCTTAGTTAGCTTAAAAAAAAACAAACAAGGCCTAAGAAAAACTCTTCATGGCTCCAAGAAAAAAAAATACATCCTAACAAAATATCCAAACTTTCAGCTACCATTCAATGGTATTATAAGATATGGCTCCTAATGGATCTATTTGGAAATCCTTTCTGAAATCCCGGAAGCGATCGAATACTTGTTACTTTCATAGCAGGCAGTCATGAATGCTGCATAAATTACAGGATCTGCAGTTCGTTCTTTATCCAACAATCTATGAAAGAATTTAGCAGCCATTTCAATTTTTCCCTCACTGCAAAGCTTCCTAACTAATGTTTTTACTGTTCTAATCCACAGCTTTGTATCTAATCTATCCAACACAGCCATGGCTGTAACTGAGTCTTCCTCCTTACAATACTCATAAGCTACTGTTAAGCGCGTAACTTCACAAGGGGATAATCCCTTATCTACCATGGAATCATAAAGAATTCGAGCCTCTTTCAGTTTGGATTCCTTGCAAAGACCACTTATTAGAGCTCCATAAGTAAATGAATCAGCTATAGAACCATTTTTAGCCATACTTTGAAAGATCTCTAATGCTAAACCAGAATTTCCATCTCTACAGTACCCACATATTAATGATGTATAAGTTTGCTTGGTTGGAACCAGACCTAGATTAATGGCTTCCTTAAAGAGCCTCTCTCCCTCTTTCATATTTTTTTGCCTGCAAAATGCTCCAATTAATGTGGTGTAAGTATGAATATCGGGTTTGCATCCACCATTTATCATCTTATTGAACAACTCCACGGCCTGCTTAGTGTCGGATCTTCTACAATGCTCAGTTATTAGTATAGTATACGTGATTCGATCTGCTTGAAGTCCTTGCTCAAAGCCCATTTCAAGCATCCTGTAAGCCTCCTGTAAATTTCCCTTTTTGCAGAGGCCATTGATGACTGAATTGTAAGTACAAATATTGGGTTTACAGCCTTCTTTCACCATTTGATCCATTAACTCATTTGCTCTAACAAAATTACCTACTTTACAGTGCCCATCAATCAGAGTACTATATGTGTTGGTATTTGGAACCAATTCTTGTTCTTGCATTCTCCTAAACAACATTTCAGCTCTATTCAATTTCTTCTCCTTGCAGTAACCACTGATCATGGCTGTATAAGTATGAACATTTGGTTTGTAACTGTTACTCCTGATGAGCTTCAAAAATAATCTAAATGCCTTCTCCGTCCAACCTTTTTTACAGAGCCCATCAATCAATGCTGTATGTGTATAAACATTTGGTTTCCAACCTTTTCTCACCATTTCTTCTAAAACTTCAAAAGCTTGTTTAACACTTCCTCTCTTGCACAGTTGATCAACTAGCGCACTGTAATTTATCACATTTGGAGGTAATCCCAGTTCAAGCATTTTCTCAAAAAGCCCAAAAACTCTACCAACAGAGCCATTCTTGCCGAACAAATCCACCATTAAAGTACAGGTAACATTGTCCAATACAAAGCCCTTCTCCAACATCTCATTAACCCACTTTTCTACTACCAAAATACTACTGCTCACTCTACAATGGCCGCTAATCATAGTCCTGTAAGTGCAAGAATTAGGAGAAACACCTCTTTCAGACATTTCTACAAACAGGGTCTCTGCAAATTTCATTGAACCTGAGTTTACAGCAAACCCAAGAACGTAATTCAGTGTGTGAACACTGGGAGGTAAACCCTGGTTGTGTATCTCAAAAACCATGTCGATTGCAAACTTTAACTTCCCGATTTCAGCAAAATTTGCTACCATAGACCTTAAAACTTCATGGGCTCTTTCGGAATGACCAGAATGAATTAATGAGGACGCAGTGGTTATATAAAAACGCATGAAATGGCGGAATTGAGGAAATTTAATGGCCCAGTAGAAGAAACTCAAGGACACCATGGGACCTGAATTGTTGATGAGAGAAGCAATAACTGTAATGGCTTGTTCTGGGCTTAAAAGAGAAGGATGCAATTGGAGATCCAAAAGCTTGGGCATTGTTGTTGTTGTTTGGTGGAATTGATTTGAGTTGTAAGATTGATTTATTAAATTGCAGATTGTGGGAACAAAAGATTGGGTTTGAATCCCTTCTGTTGGTACTGGTGGTGGTGGTGGTGGTGGTGGTGGTGGTGGTTGGGAAGAGAAGTGGGTGAGAAGGAGACGGAAAGGGTGGTGATGATTTGATGAAGGCCATAATTTGCAGTGAAGTGATCGAAGTGTTGAAGGACATGGGAGCATGGAAAAGGAAAATCGGAGAAAGATCTGACAAATAACATTAGCTAGTTAGAGAGATTTACGATCAAAACACACAAAACGCTAGTAAAAGGAGATGTCTTTGGAAAGAGTGTCGTTGTTTTCAAATTCAATTGAAGCACAGGTCACAGTTGAGGTGTATTTTTTTTCTTAGAGATCGGATATATCCCCCAACTTTTTACTAGTTACACCAAGTATATTCTTACACTCCTCTCACACCCTGCGAATTGGATATTATGCAATGGCTGATTTTTTTTTTTTTTCTTTTTGTGAGGATGATAGCTTCATCATATATATCGTGCATCTTCACAAAAATAACATCGTTTCAAAACATTGTACCCATCAAAAGATGATTGAATTTACAAACTTTCCAAAACACCCATAATAGTAAGTTGTAATCTCGAGGGCCTATATAAACCCCTCGACTTTCACTTATTAAAGCATCTCTTTCATTTTTTTTACTTTCAAAGCTTTTCTTCCGGTTTTTTTCAACTGTAAATTTTGTGTTTACAATAGTCAACGAAGTGAAATGAGAATGGGATACCAAAAAAAAATAAAAAGAAAAATTGTAGGTTTTGGGTCATCCATGATAGATTTTGATCTCCAATCAAAACTCACCTATTCATTGTTCAAGTGATGACGTTCTTTGAGTCTCTTTATGTTGTTGCTGCTAGTACTAAGTGGCTTTCTGCCTCTTTTGGAGAGAGGCATCTACACTGGTAAGCTATTGCTTCTATACAAGCCCTGTTTGATCGTGTGAGAGGAGTTCTATATATATACCTGCCTTGGGAACATTTTGCAAGAAAGAGGCATCAAAATTTATCTTTCAGCAATTAAAATGTGCCTGCATGCGATCAGATAACTTGAATCAACATGGGTTTGCAGTTTGCTGCAGGAGATTGAATTAGATCGAGAGGGCTGCATGAAAGATTTAAGAAACTTTAGATTTGAGAAGAGGCATCTATTGAAGAGTGTTTGAAGACCTTCAAGAGGCACTTTGCTTTACTTTTATTACTTTAAGCTACCATTAATGACTAGTGATATTCTCCATACTCAATAACACTTTGGGGCATGTTAGGTGTTTTTTTTTGTCAAACATATTTTAACAAAAACTACAACCTATTTGTTTTTTGGGGTAACCTTCTATTTTTTACTAGTTTTTTTAAGGTTTCGGACTTCATATTCCGAGCCCCAGTTAAGAGTTTGGATTTTATAGTCCGAGCCTTAGTTTAAGTTTCGGATTTCATAATCCAGAATGCATCATCATTTCAGCACTGAAAATGTTGAGACACATACAGTATAATGAGTTCTTGTGCCCAAACTCGATTTTAATAGTAAAAATGTAAAACAAAAAAACATGGTGTATTTGTTAAACATAATTTAAACACTTTATTGGTATTAATAAATAAAAATAACATAAAAATAGTGGATTGACCAAGAAAAAAAGAAACCCATATTTTTCTTGTTCGTATGAACCCCATGGAAGATTCTTGTCATTTCGACCTCCCCATTTGACTTATAGTTGGTGGAAGATTCGAAAACGGCAAAAAACATTTGCAATTTCATTGTGATTGGGTTGGATTTAAGGATTTAGAGTTTAGGATTTAAGAAGTTGTTCTTGCTTCATCAGAGAGAGCCCTAGAAAGGAAGAGTTAAATTGTTTTTAAACTTTTTGTTTTGTTTAGGCATTTAATAAAACTAATTCATTTATTGAAAAGGGGTTGGGATATCCCTAATTTGTTGAGAGGATAGTTTTGAGAAAATTGGGACATCCTATAATCTAGAATGTCCCAAAATGTTTTTGAGGGGGATATCATTAGTCAACTTTAATTTATCTATAGTCTTTTGGCTAAAAAGGATTTTATACCTACCTTCCTACTTTTTATTATGTATTTATATTTATAGCTTTGTCTCTAATATCTTTGAAAATTAGGCATATCCCATTGACTTAGTAAACCATGCTTGACTTAAAAAATATATATATTTTTCTCTTTTTTTACTTTAAAAAAAAAAACGTTAGCAGTGTGCCTTTCTGAAATCACAGCTTTCCTTGCTGAGTTCTCAATGCACCTTTCAGAGTTATTAGTGTGGCTTTCGGAGTTCGCTATGCCTCGGGACTTTTGCTCTTTTAACGTAAAAGGTGGCCAGCCATTCGTCAAGGCCCAAAAATCCGCTTGACATCTCAGCGGCAGTCTTACTAGTCCTGGATTTATATCCAACACCCGGATATAACATTCAAAAACATTGGGAGATATTAATCATAAAAAGTAAGGTGTATAACAGGATTGATTTTGGGATACGATAATCTATATAACAATATATTAAGGTTTAATGGGGCATTTTATCACTCCACATGATTGGAATAAACAATATTTGATCTCTCCATTTGGACCCCATGTATAGAAGAAGATGAAATAAGGATTGATTACTGGTGGAGATGATCTCTCACCATTTAAATCATGTTAGATGAAAGTCAGCAAGTTCTAAAGTCTTTACTCCCGTTAATCAGCCCATCAAAAATCTAGAAATTTAAGTATATGAAGGCATTTATTTGATCGTTTATTTCCAATCATCATTTGACGGGGTTAGAAATAATAGAATAGACTGATTTTAAGATATGATGATCTATATACGTGAAGAAAAAGTCCTCAACTAATATAAGTCATTATCTCATCTTGACGTGGGTCCTACATGGTTGGGGTTCACTTGGGGCTATTGGATTTGGACGTGCCCCGAAATATAAAATTTTGTTACCAACTTCCTAAGTCCCTACTAGCTAGCTAATCAGATAGAGGAGAAACCAAGAAAGGTGGAACAAAAAGGGGAAAGGTTGGGGAGGAAAGGAAGAAAGAGGGAGGGGAAGGTGAAAAGCTCATACGCTTTTCAGTTCCCTCTAGAGTTCAGAAAAGCAATTCCAGGTTGGTACAAAGTGCAAAAAAGAAATTACATATATCCATTCTCTTTATCTCCTCCAATTCTTTGGAGAGTGTTTGCAATTTTATAGGTTTCTTCACTGATATTCAATTTATTTTTGATTTTGGTTAATGGGTACCCATCAATCATCAAATATAAGTAAATCAAAATATATCTCATATGGCGGATTCCATTTTCTAATTTTCTTGTTTTTTTTCGGTTTTGGATGGTTGGCTTGTTGCTTTTAATTGAGGTTTCTGACCTTCTGCTCACACAGTTTCCTGTTTTTGCTCCCTTTCTTTTATCTCACATTTTTGAGTGAGGGAATGTCTTTCACTTTCCGGGTTTCTAGGTTGCTTTTTATGCTGGTCTCAGCAAAAGAGTAAATTAAACTGATTCATGGGTTTTATTCCATTTTAACCCTAATGTACCTCTTCATGGGTATAAATAGAGATTGTTAATTTAGATGTTTTCTTCATTGCAGGACGAACATTTCCCAATTAATAGGATAAGGGGATTCGTTAGTTCCGTTTTTCGGGCCGCTGAGATGAGTTTTGCTGGCCCGTCTATGGGTTCTGGTTAGTTTTTCTTCACTCTTATTTTAATTGATTTTTTCATTTTGCTTTGCTTTGCTTTGGTTTGTTTGTTTTTTTTTTCTTTTCTTTTCAATCAAGTATAGATTGCCATTCCCAAACACTGGCCCTTTCATGGGTTTTGATTTTCTTGTTAACTTTGGTTTTTGTTTGAGGCAAGTTTTAATTGTTCAAATTTCAAAGCTGCAGCTAGTAGAACTGCTAGAAAGACATTAGAGTTTGGAAGGACCCATGTGGTTAGGCCCAAAGGGAAACACCAAGCTACTGTCGTTTGGCTACATGGACTCGGTGATAATGGCTCAAGGTATTTTCTTATTTTCAGTTTGTGATTGTACTGGTTTATATTGTAATGGCTTTCCTTATTTAGCATATTAGAAATTTAAGGCTTGTGGTTTTAAGTTTAGAAGCTTATATTTGAGCTGAATTTCATACGGAGTTGATTATGAAATTGGTGGTGGTAGTTAACTACATTTTTGAAAATTTCTGTTCAAACTTGTATATATTATTTTTTTTTGAACTGGGGGAAAGAATATATTGAAAGGAAAGAGGAATATACACAGGGATGTCAATTCATATGTGCTGAATCAAAGCACTTGAATCACACGCTCCCAAAAGAAAACAAAATCCTGAAAATGAAATTGCCTTGTAATCCCTAGCCCTCTACCCCAATAATATAATAAGCTTTTAACACGCAAGATTACAATATGAAAAGGGTAAGTCTTAGAATTGAAGATAATGTCATTCCGGATCTTCCAAAGCACCCAAAAGACAGCATGAGGAATGAGGCTCCAAAGCATTTTTCCTTCTTTTGAAAATCTACATCCTCCCCATGCCAACACCAGTTCGACTGGGAGCTTAGGAACACACCACAGCAGCCCAAAGGACTCCAAGAAAAACTCCCACACACCCCTGGCAATTCTGCAATGAACCAATATGTGCGCAGCAGATTCCTCCTGAACACCACACATCTCACATCGATTAGCAAAACAGAATCCTCTTCTCTGGAGTGCATCCAAGGTTGGGATTTTCTTTAAAGCCGTCGTCCACATGAAGAAATTCACCTTTGAAGGTGTTTCCTTCCTCCAAATCGCTTTGACAGGAAAGCCTCTCGGCTGCACGGTAGTCGTCAATTTGGTATAAGCTGACTTGACAGAAAATCCATCGTCCTTGCTATCCCACAGCCTTTTATCCCTCCCATCCATAGTTATCTTCACATCTTCCAGTTCCGCCAACAAAATACCCAAGTCGTCGATCTCCCAGTCATTAATGTTTCTGCCTAAGAATAAATTCCAAGACTGAAACTCACCTTCCACCACAGCAAACTCCGCGACGCACCCATCCTTTTTCATACACATCTGATACACATCCGGAAATCTACTTCTGAGGATGCCTCCCGAGCACCAAGAGTCATCCCAAAACGAGACAGATCTACCATGCCCCACCTCAAAGCTGATGGAGTTACGAAACACATCCCTCAAGTTTGCTATACCCCTCCAAACGCCCGTCCCGTAGGGGAGACTTCTTTTGCCCGGATCCCAACCCCAGTTCGTTTCCCCAAATTTATCAACGATGATGCGTCTCCAAATAGCATCCCTCTCTTCTCCAAACCTCCACAACCATTTGGAAAGCAGAGCACGATTCATATCTCTTAAACTCTTAACACCCAAGCCTCCCCTCTCCTTCGGGAGGCAAATCATCTCCCAGCTAACCCAATGCAGCCTCCGCTTCTCTGTTGTATCATTCCAGAGGAAATCGCGCATCTTTTTCTCCAAGATTTTTGCCACCGCAGCCGGAATAGTAAAAAGGGACATGAAGTAGAGTGCCAGGGATTCAAGAGTACTATGAATCAGCACTATCTTCCCCCCTTTAGACAGCAGATTCCTTTTCCATATCGCAAGCTTCTTATCAAATCTCTCAATCACCGGATCCCACAACTTTTTTGCTCTGTAATTTTCGCCAAGCGGTAATCCAAGATACCTAGTGGGTAAGGTCTCCACTTTGCAGCCAAAGACTACAGCCAAGTGGTCCACCTCAGTACATCCCCCAATACCATACATAGCTGACTTTGAGTAATTTATCTTTAAACCTGAGGCCGCCTCAAACCATTTGAGTAAAACTTTTAGAGTTCTCACCTGATCGACGGAATCATCCAGAAAAATAACTGTGTCATCGGCGAATTGCAAGTGGGAAACCACTTCCCCACCTGCCTTTACCGAAAACCCCTTGATAAGATTAAGCTCCCCTGCCCTTTGCATAATCCTGCTGAAAGCATCTGTCACCAGAATGAAGAGTAAGGGGGATAGAGGGTCCCCTTGTCTTACCCCTCTCGAACTAAAGAACTTCCCTTTAGCAGCCCCATTAATCATCACCGAGAAAGAAGCCGTACCCGTGCAGACATGAATCCACCATCTCCACTTGGCCCCAAATCCAAACAAGCTAAGCATATGATCCAAAAAGTCCCAAGAGACGTGATCATATGCCTTTTCCATGTCTAACTTAAGCATCAACCCCTCTTTACCCTCCCGATTCCTCGAGTCGATGCACTCGTTGGCAATAAGTACCCCATCTAAAATCTGTCTCCCCGCCACAAAAGCCCCTTGATAAGGAGAGATTAGTTTGTCCAGCACCCCTTTGAGCCTAACCGCCAAAAGCTTCGCAATAATTTTATATACTCCTCCCAGGAGGCTGATCGGCCTAAAGTCACTGAAAGTCTCAGGCCCCGGCTTTTTGGGAAGTAAGACTAAAAAGGTTTCGTTAAGCTCCCTATCCAGAATGCCTAATTCCTGGAATTCATAAAGAACCTCCATAAACTCGACTCGCATAAAAAACCAGCATCTGACAAAAAAGGCAATTGGGAAGCCATCTGGACCAGGGGCTTTCTCTTGCCCTAAATCTCGCATGGCAAACAACACCTCCTCTTCTGTAAAAGCCTTCTCCAGCTCCATTCTCTCTTCCACCGCTAGAGTTGGCAGCACAAGACCATCAACCCCAGGCCTCCACGATTCTTTTTCTTCATATAGGCTGGAGTAAAACTTGATTGCCTCTTTCCTAATTTTATCCACCTCCTCAATCAGCACCCCTTCGCAGTGCAAACTCGAAATTTGGTTCACCCGTCTTCTTGCATTCGCGATGGTATGAAAGTAGGCGGTGTTTTTTTCGCCTTCTTTGAACCAAGAGCAGCAAGATTTTTGGTTCCAGTCCCTTGCTTCACATACCGTCAGCTTGTTCCACTCGGCCTTGGCCTCCACCCTAGAAACCCACTCAGCATCATCGAGTTGCCTGGATTCTTCAATCAAATCATAATACTGAATTTTGGCCTTAGCCTCCCTCACTTGCTCCCCTAATTTACCAAATTTCAACTTACTCCAAGTCCTTAGCTTCTCTTTCAATCTGATAAGCTTCTGGTTGAAACGAAAGCTAGCTGATCCTTCCCCAATATCCTCACCCCACCACATCTCAAGCTCCTTAATAAGGGATTCATCGGAAAACCAACTCATAAAGAAACGAAACGGAGCAGGCCCCCAGGGACTCCCACCTCCCTCCAAGAGAATAGGGTTGTGATCAGAGATAGGCTTTGGCAGCAAAGACACTCTCAGCTTTGGAAAACTCTGTTCCCACGCGGCATTCACCAAGAATCTGTCCAGCAGGCACATGGTTGGGTTTTCCTGTCCATTCGACCAAGAGAAGCTGCCCCCGTGGCTAGGGATATCAATAAGGCCATGCCTGGATATACAATCCGCAAACTCCTTCATACTCGTCGTGATTCTACTGCCCCCTCTCTTCTCATGCGAAAATCTGATGACGTTGAAGTCTCCACCAAGACACCAAGGGAGATCCCAACAATCCTTAATCAAATCAAGCTCCTCCCAGAACTGCCTACGAAGATACCGCGCCGGTGGACCATAAATACCTGTAAATAGCCAGTTGAAACCATCTAGAAGCGACGAGCAAATCAGCGAGATAGAAAAAGCTCCTGGTAACGCAATTTCCACCTCCAAAAGATCCGGATCCCACATACAAATGATGCCACCAGAAGCGCCCATCGATGGAACGAAATCCCACCCAACATGATGCTTACCCCACAGCCTTCGAACCAATCCCACTGTCACCTCCTCCATCTTCGATTCAATCACCACCACAAGATTTGCCTTATTATCATGAATCAATTTCCTAACTGCCAGCACCTTTTGAATCGATCCCAGCCCCCGCACATTCCAAGCTAGAATGCGTGGGATCATTTAACACCCTCTGCCCCCCCTGATTTTCGTCCCCTAACACCCAACTCCCCTCCATCAAACCCTTGAGAGAGAGAGCATTCCAGCCGTTTAATTTCTCTGGCAACCCTGGCAGCCTTCGCCTCTACAACCGAGTTCTCCTTCGAAGCTGACTCTGGAGTTGCAACCGTCGCCACTGCCTGATCCTCAGTCAGTTGTGCCTCTTCCACAGTGTCATCCGGCTCCATATTCAGCCTCTGGGCCCCCTCCTCTTCCCACACCCCTAGTAGTTTGAGAAGATCCTTTGTTCTGGAGGGGTTCCCAGCGCAAGAGAAACCCAGGCGCACCCCCATACTCAGCACCTCCTCATACTCCTTACTACTAGGATCTGAGGCTGACGATATCAAAGAGTCTTGTGTTTCCGGCACCCTCGAGACAGGAGTCGGCAATAAGCCTTGCGAAGACGTCATAGAGCACATCTTGCTTGACGAAAGCTCCTGCCCCTTCGACACGTCTGTCTCCAGCGAAGCCCTGTTTCCGTTTCTAGCACATGACTCCACATTGCCGTCTCCTTCCCTTGAGAACGAAGACGAATCTTCGTATTCCAGTAGTCTGGAGACCCCAAATAAAACCCCACACCCAGGCCTTGGGCTGTGGACAGTCGTATTGAGGCTATCTTTATCAAGGCCCATCAAAGCAACGGGCTCAGCAGAAGTAGCCACCGCTTCCCCGCCCACCTTTCGACAGGGGGGGTCCTGAGTATAAAGCATACCGACTGGACCCGGAACCAAGCAGTCCACCGCTACCTGAACTGGGCTTGGATCTGGCCCACTTACCACCGGTAGCACCTCCTTTCCTGACTGGGCCCTACGGAGTTCTACCTCTTTGTGTCTTTTACGTTGTCTGTAGCGCCGTTTGCGAGCCTTTTTTCCCACTTCCCCATGTTTCCCCATGTCATCCCTCGTAATCAACGCAAATTCTTCACCAACCCTAGTACCATCTTCGCCTTTCTCTCTCCAGAAAGCCATATCTTGGGTCCCGCCCATGCTAACTTTGAGCATGGGGCACGAAACCCCATCATCCTTCCACTGCTGAAGTGGCAGACAGGCTACCTGCCGACTCCCTGTTTTATGCAAAGTCTCTCTGACTTGGTCGGCTGACCCCATACAGCCATCCTCCGGGCACCCACCTTTGTTCAGGCTAGTCCCCCTCCAGTCTCTGATACTCGAGTCTAACAGTCCGGCCGCCGCCGGTGTCGAAACCACCACCGTAAACACCGAAGAGCCCCAAATCACCGGCAAAGACGAAGGTAAGGGTGCATCACCTCGCCTCTTTACTCTAATAACGACCTCAGTCAGATTTTTCCGCGACACAGAGTCGCAATGGATCTCCTCTAGCTCTCCACACGCTGCCGCCAAACTCCGGAAAGTAGATTCCTTCCACAGATGGAAAGGAAGTCCCCTGAAAGCTAACCAACGAGATTCCATCCCTAATTCCACCTTGTTAGCCTCCGGTCTCCAAGCAGAAAAGAAGACGTTTCCACGACCGCACGTCATCTTCCTTACCATCACGATGCGAGCCGCGATGTATTCCGTCTCCGGTATAAAGATCGCTTTTCCTTTGTCAAATGGTAAAATCTCCACCGGTTTCCCACCCAGAAGAGAGGAAATTCCCATTGAAACCTCCAGCCAATCTATCTCCGGTGAGGGGACGTAGACTACCACCGCCCTCGACCAAACCCCAAAGCATTCCTCAGGCAAAAACCAAGCATTGTTCTCTGACATCGCTTTAGGAACTTGCTTGTCAGCCGATGACGCCCTTTGCGGGACCTGGTTCTTCTCTCCCCTGTTCGTCACCGTCCGATGACTGTTCTCTTTCAAACCTCGAAAGCAGAAATCAATAGCCATGGCTACTGAACCCCATCCACGGCAGAAATCCCCTGCCGGAAAGCAAAGAAAGACCATCTTCTTAGCCTTAGACGCCGTGTTCGAGACCCTGATAAACTCACCCCTTGAATTGGATAGCCGTTCCGCTAACCACACCGCTGCTCGCTCAGAGAATCTCGCCGGTAGGCCAGATGCTAGTCTATCTACTGACTCCCCATTTAGTACACGGAACAACCACTTCGCAGATTCCGGTCCCAGTTTTAGGTGCTCTATGTACCCATGTCCCTTCTCCGAGATATCCAGACCCCCATCTTCACCGTACCACCGGAGATCGAAAGACTTTCTCTCCACGCTCACCACCCGCTTCTCCATCTTTACCCTAAAGAAGGTTGCAGTAAGCTTTTGAACTCATATACTTCAGATCCTCAATTACAGTCTTTAGATGCTCATTTTCATTCAATGCATATTCATATTCCTCCTGACATGCATGGATTAATATTCCTCAACGGTTTGGCAAGGTTCTATTACTTTCTTTTTGCCCTAAGCATATATCTTGTATAGGGATGGTGGACATTTATTACAAAAGCAGATCAAGAGTTGAAAAATGTTAACATCTTCCTATGTATCTAGGTGGCATTGTTTAATGTTAAGTTCAATTATTCAGAACTATTTTATCTTATATGGTGTAATCCAGTGGTGTTGTGATTAGAGTAAATACAAATCAAATACTACTCTTCTCTATATCCAATCACATATCATGGTTAATATCAACTCGGTTTTTTTGATCGTTTGGTTGAGACTAAATCTTAGTTCACAGTTATATACTTATATGGACTATATTTTTTTGCATTCATAAGCTTTTCAGACATCTAAGGTGGTATTTTTATGGTTTTCAAATATTGTTACACTTACATTCAACTTTGATGTGTGTTCCCTAGATAAAAGCTAATGTAAAATTAAAAGTTGCTTACTCTTGATGCTTGGAAGTACTGTCTTTCTTGACATTGTAAAGAAGCTACTACTCTTACATTGGGTTCTCATGGTTTTTTTTTTTTTGACCAGTAAGAAAAAGTTTATTGATAAAAAGAAAAAAAGATACAGGGAAGGAATGCACAACAGAAGAATAAAAAACACAGTACAGAGATAAAAAATCTACAGAGCCTAACTAAGAAACAATCTCATTCCATCTAACTACCAGATCTCATATGTTTGAATTTCAATATCTGTTAATTGTGTCGCTTAAGAACTTATCCAAAGGACTGACATGGAATTTTCTGATTTTATACTTTGGATTTTGCTGTGCAGCTGGTCCCAACTGTTGGAAACCCTTCCTCTTCCTAACGTAAGGATAAGATTATATTGAATTACTCAGGATACCTCTGTCTATGTATCAGTAATTCCCTTTATTTGCAAAGTTGGTAGATTTCCACCAATTTTATTAGTAAGCTTTTCATTTGTTTCTGTTGAATTTTCATGATACAGATTAAGTGGATTTGTCCAACAGCTCCTACTCAGTCAATAACACTTTTTGGTGGATTTCCTTCCACTGCCTGTAAGATTAATTGCATTCGTTCCACTGCTTCTTTGTCATGAATAAATTCTAGTTCGCTGCAAAATTTAATAGCGAAATTAGTCGTTTTTGTTAACTTTATTTTTTCGAATGCTTTAAAATTAAAACTTCTAATGATCTGGTGACATCAATAAACATCCTCTAACAGAAGTTATTCAATTTATGTCAGGGTTTGATGTGGCGGACCTTTCAGAAGAAGCTCTTAGTGATTTAGAGGGTTTAGATGCTTCAGCAGCACATGTTGCAAATCTGTTGTCAACAGAGCCCACCGATAGTAGGTTCTTCCAATAAGTTCTCGCTGGTAAAACACACACACACACACGCACTAATCCGACTGTCATCTTCCTAAAGACATGGTTGTTCTGTACAATGATACTCTGATGAGATTTTTCAGTCTATGCTTGTTTAAAAAGTCAAAGCCTTTGAACTCATTAGAATTTACAAAGTTCGTTCTGAAGAAAGCACTTGTTTTTTTTTTTTTTTTGAGAATGAGAATAATAAAGAGGCAAGTATATGCAAGGGAAAGATGCAGTTCAGGCCTCTAACTCAGAGCGCCTGAATAACTCCTTCCCAAAAGAATACAAAGTCTTGGAAATGAAACTGTCCTATAATTCCCAGACCCCTCCCCCAATAATACAATAAGCTTTTCACTTTAAGAATGATCACATTAACAGGGGTGATCATAGAATTAAAGACAACATCATTACGGATTTTCTAAGTAGCCCAAAAAATCGCATGAGGAATGAGCCTCCAAAGCTTTCTTCCTTTCTTCGAGAATCTGCAACCCTCCCAAGCTTCTAAGACCTGAATTGGCTGCATAGGCAGGCACCAAGAAATCCCCAAGGATTCCAAGAAAACTCTCAAACTTCCCTACAAACCTTTCAATGTAGACGGAGATGTGCTGCTGATTCCTCACATCACATCTATTCGCAAAGAGGAAGCCTCTTCTCTGCTGCGAGTCCACAGTAGGGAATTTAGTCAAGGGAGCTGCCCAAACAAAGAAGTTCACCTTGGTTGGCGTCTCGTTTCTCCACACTAGCTTTGAGGGGAAGGACATTGCAGAGCTCCTTGGTAGCGTCATCGAATAAGCAGACTTAACCAAGAAGCCCTAATCAGAACCAGCCCAGATTTCTTGTCCCTTCTCTCGGTCACCACTTCGCACAGAGTAGCCAGAAGCATGCCCACATCATCCAGCTCCCAATCATTAATATTGCAACGAATGAAGAGATTCCAAGATTGCTGGTTCCCTTCCAACAAAAAAAAGTCCGCCACACACCCCACCTTATTACCGTACGTGCCAATCTCTTGAGCCCAGCGCCAGTCGTCCAAGAGTCCTCCCAGAAGGAGATCGACCTTCCATTCCCCACTTCAAAGTTGATGTTCTTGCGGAATTGTTCCCCCAAGTTAGCAATACCTCTCCACACCCTTGACCCATAGGTAAGGAGACTTGCACCAGGATCCCAACCCCAATTTGATTCGCCATGTTTCTCGCAAACAGTGAAGAAAGCACTTGTTACTGAATTGTTTCCTAGATAATCCTTTTAATTCCTTCAATATCAGTATTTGCATTAGTATTTGCAAGAGTGTTTGAGGCTTATACCACTAATCTTCCCGTAGTGAGGGGCTTGCCAGAAGATATGTCTGTCAACAGACTCCAATGCTAATCTTAACACACCTTTTTTCTATAGGTAGAACTGTCACTCTTCATTTTAATGATTATGAAAAGAATAATATCTCAGACAATGTACTTGTGTGATGTCTATTCAGTACTCTCTAAATTATAAAACACAACTGATGTCTGAAGATTTTTGTTTGATTTCTCATATATTTTCCTTGTTTGTATTTAAAACATCCTCGATTTAGATTTAAATAAGTAGTACATTCTGTTATGCATGTTAATGTGGCATATATGTTTTGTAACAAGGGAGCTCATTGTTGCAATGGGAATTCCTTGCCAAACATCACATAAAAACATGCATTTATATCATCGCTTTTTCTTTTTTCTTTTTTTAAATTCAAGACCATTTATGTATGATTTATTCAGCTTTCATGTATCTCCGTCAAACCAGTCACATTTTTTGCATTCTATGATTATAATAATTGTTATGTGACAACATATCTTTTAGTGGTATCATACTTAATATAGTGGTTTTCTCTCCAAACCCTAAGCCACGGTACCATTTATAGAAAGTCCCTAAAGGGACCGTCTGTCAACTCTTTAGCTACCCAACTATGGCAACTTCATTTACAAAAACTCCTCTCTATCTGAGCCCTACATATTCTCTTATCTTAAAATGACAGAAGTACCCTTTATGGCACAAGCAATCAATTGTAACAATGCCATTGCCTGTGACAAACCATCGTCTCTCTCTCTCTCTCTACTATTTGCTTCTAAAGTGTGAAAGAAATTGATCCCACTTATAGACACAAAAAAAAAGGTTGATCTCCTCTCCCTTTATCACTTGCTTTCTAAACTGTGAAAGAAGTTCATCACTTTATCCCTCTCCCTGTATCAATCTCTTTCTAAACTTGTGAAAGAAATTCATCCTCTCCAAAAGAATGATTTCTATGAAAATGTACATGTGAGATCATCCTAACAAAAATAGTCCTTGGATGTTTGCCCCACAGGCTGGTGTAACCGTGGTATAAACAAAACAAATAGTGGAAATGGATCCTGACCATTCCTGTTATCATAGGACTAATTGTAACATAGGTTCGACTCATGGAATATATGTCTGTAGTCATGCAAACACGATGGATTTCTATTTTTCCAATCATATTATGATTTTTATAAACTAAGGGTTTACAATAATGACTTCCCTTTCTTTTGCCCCTGATCAGTAGGAAGGCTTAAATAAGCATTGACATTATAGGACTAAATGCATGTGCATGTTCTGTTTCTAGGGTCACAGTGCACTGATGCAGATAAACTTATCGTTTCTTTGGTTATAGAACCTATTTGTAACTTCGCATTGTGTTATTTACAGTCAAACTTGGTATTGGGGGCTTCAGTATGGGTGCTGCGACTGCGCTCTACTCTGCCACTTGTGCTGTTGAAGGGAAATTTGGGAATGGCAACCCATACCCGGTCAATGTATCCGCTGTTGTTGGTTTAAGTGGGTGGCTTCCATGTGCCAGGTATGGCTTCCATGAATTGATGCACCCCCTTCACACACACATGATTACGCTTTTTAGACCACTTCTTTGTTTATGTTATATGTATTTTGTTCATTCAAAATCCATTGTTTTCCAGGAGCTTGAAGAACAAGGTAGAAGGTTCTCAAGAGGCTGCTGGCCGTGCAGCATCCTTGCCCATTATGCTCTGCCATGGCAAAGGTATATATATCTATCACTATGTGCACTAGTTGGCGGCATATGCATTTGCACATGTAATATTTAGGAAGTCAGATATGCAAAATTGATGTTTACGATAAACAGTGTAAATTTTCTCATGTTGTTTTTAAGAATGGGAATAAAATGTGGAGGGACAGAGTAATAGGAGTTATTCCTTATTAATGTGTAAGAGTTATTTGACATTGGTTAATGCTATGTAATGTTATTTAATGCTAGCTGGAGTTATTTGATCTTAGAGTTCATTAAATGTCAAATATACCCTTCATTAGAAAAAGAATCTATAATTCTGATTATACATTTTGCTGTAATTTTACCGAAAATAAAAAAAATAAAAAAAAACATTTTGCTGTTATTTTGGGGTTTGGCAAAAAAGGCCTCACCGTAGCTTTGAAGTTTGGGCAATATAATAGTATATATATGATTGATTGCTATTAATTCTTTTTATGATTACTGGTTTTGAGTTTCACCATTACTGTTCTCCATCATGTGTATGACATGTAACAGCTTAGAGTCTATCTTAACTCTTAACAGTTTGGTTCACTGATATTGATTTTTTGGAATATTATATGCGGTTTAGCGTTCACTTTAGCATTTCAGACTTGTACCAAAAACTGCTATCTGTTAATGTTACGAATCTGAACAATCAAATTTGATGTTAACCTAATAGTGTTTTCTGCTGGCTTACGTCCAAAAATGCAACTGTACATTTGTATTGGTTTATCTAGAATACATTAATTGAGGAACCTTCAGAATCTCCTCTTGAAAACCCATTCCTGCAGCATACAATTGCAAGCCAGTTTCACTTTTCCAGCAGAATGTGGTCTTCTCCCTAGATCGACCTTAAACTAACTCTTAACTGCTTTGACAAGTATAATGCATTGAACAAGCAATACAGGTCCATCATCTTCTACTGTGTTCCTATCACCGATTGTTGGTTTTTATGTTTTTTTTAATCCACCCTTTTGAGGAAAGATGACCTAGCAAATATGGTAGTTAACTGACTAGTCTTTTTGACTTATTAAACATGTGTAGGAACTTGAACCTTTCATTATTCAATTGAGCTAATAACTAATTTGGGTACTCAAAACTGTGCAAAGCTCATTTCTATTTGGTTCAGATTTACTTTTGGTTGTAAAATTTTTTACGAAGTTGACTTCATTTTAGGTATCCAGAGTTTAGAAGATAGTAGTGGTATGTAACCCATGCTAAGCACATATTTCGAAATTGGAAATAATAATTAATTTTTATATTGTGGTATACAATTCTAATTATATTAACAGTGTTCTGATCATGTAATTGGTATATAATTTTGGAATGTTTAATTTTAATTTAAAGTTGGTATAAAATATCTTAATATATATATATATTTTTTTTTCTATTTCACTCGCAAAATGGTATGAAATTTGTAAAATGTTTATATATTGATTTGTTCCTATTTAAAGAGAATGCCACGTGGATGGGAGAGGATGCCACGTCATAGGTCTCTACTGTGTGATACCTGTATGATCTTCTCTTTGAATTGGACTTACCATTATGAGTGTCAAAAGCGTTTTTTTTTTTGGAGAAAAAAACTGTTGTATTTTCTAACAAAATAATATTGCCATAACAACAGAGTTTTGTGCATGGTATCTTACTCGTTTTAATTTATTTTTGATCGGTACATGGAATCTTGTTTTATTTTCTTGTTTTAGGTGATGATGTAGTCCAGTATCAGCATGGAGCAAAATCTGCTGAGGTCTTACGTTCAACAGGATTTCAAAAACTTACTTTCAAGACCTACGATAGGTATTTAATTTGGTTTCTTACGCTAGCTTACATTTGATGGGATTAGAGGTCAATATCTTAAGATGCTTTTGTTTTTCTACGCAGACTTGGCCACTACACAATCCCTGAGGAGATGGAGGAGGTCTGCAGTTGGCTGACAACAAATTTGGGACTCGATGGATCTCCCTCATAATTGTGGAACTGGTTTTCATTTTCAAATAATAGCTAGCCAGGATGAGGAGATGGGTAAAATCAGGAAGAAAATATTACACTGGAACGAATAAAAGTGTGTAGATAGAAGTAGTTATGGTGGTGGGGTATAGTTGCATTTGCCTACTTATCTCCTTTTGGTTTTCTTGCCTTTCTTCAAGAAGCATTTTGCTAATTTGAGTTACATTGGTATTGGTAAATCATTCGTGGAAGAATTGCGTTTTATTGGATTTGAAATTCATTTATGATATGTCTGATTTTCAGTTTGAGTTTTATGTATCAGATAGTTCATTTGGTTATGATGTACTTTTATTGGACTAGAAATGCTGGCTATATTTTCTCTGGTTTCTGAACGTCTGTTTTGCTTGTTTTTATAACTGAGTTTCCAATGGGACGACTTGGACTACTACCTCATCAACCAAGTTTCTGCAATCTGCACATCTATAGGTTTCTGTTGATCCCAGTACTTGCAATAGTTGCGGAAAAGGAAGCAGTAAAGTCCATCTGCAGTAGTAAGAACATATTACTGTAAGTGTGTTCTTACCCTGTATGGTTGAATTTATTACTGTATCAAGCATTTGGACCTCTTTAAATTTGCAAATGTTTGCAGTCCACCATCCTAGGGGTGTCAACAGGTCAGTTTCGAACCTTACGGTTCGGTTATTGAGAAACTTAAACCTGGTTCGAGTTCCCCAACTCGAATAGGTGGAACCTGAACTGGGGTACTTGGTTCAGGTCTGTTCTCGGGTATTTTGATTCCAAATATCTAATATTAAATTCTTGTATGGCAAAATAAAAATAAAAATAAAATAAAATAAAAATCTTGTATTGAAAATGTGAGAAGTAATATACAATCAAAGAAAGGTAATATTCTGTAAGCCGGTTCAGCTTACTATCGGTTTGATTCTGGTTCGTTCAGATAGCGAAGTAAGTACCCAGAATCGGAACTGACTAATATTAACAGTTCCTGTTCCAGTACTGAAATATGTGGAACAGCGGTTCCTAGGTGGGTACCCATTGAGACCCCTAGACCTTCCTGATTCTTTACCTATTAAGTCATTAAGAGCAAGTGTAGTGGAGCCCTTAAATCCAATCCCTAAATATGGGATCCGGAGTTTATGGATTAAGTTTGAATAGTGGGAAAGATGGGGAGAATCCCTTAATGCGAGTCGAGGGGAGACGCAATGGTCAGTCCAACAGAACATCGACATGTCCATTTGTTCTTTACAGCGTTATTCTCTCAATCTGTGTGGTGGTCATTCCGCTCATTCCTTCCTTCCCTTAAGTATCCTTTAGAAGAATTTTGGACCAGATGCGATCCCAAGAGCCTTCCATCTCTCAACAATGGATATTCCGCTCATTCCTTCCTTCCCTTAAGTATCCTTTAGAAGAATTTTGGGCCAGATGCGATCCCAAGAGCCTTCCATCTCTCAACAATGGATACAGGGATCCCACTGAACTTGCCCTCAGAGGACTTTACATAATCCTTCACATCTGATGTGGGGCGGCTTGGGGGGAGGGGGTGTTTGGTGAAGTGTAAAAGAGAAAGCTGAGAACCTTCTTCCCTTCATTAAATCACTCCTCCTCGGCCGTTAACCACTTTGAGGAATTTTGGAGAGCCGGGCGAGCCCCCCATCCGAGAGGGAGACCCCAATAACAACGGACTCCTTAGGCTATGAAGTTCTTTATAAGAATTTCGATATTTGATTACTAGGAAAGAGTTTAATCTACAAATATGATCCACTCATTCTTGGATTAAGGGCAAAACCCGATATATGAAGAAAACTTGAAGAATTAGCAACTAGGATAACCGTATCACATCAGACCAAGTGGATCAATGGTTTGTTCGTTCTTACCAACGTTACGAGATCCACAACCAAAGTCGATTCAAATTATAAACCCTAATATGCATAATCACTATTATCGCATGTACGATTTCAATATTAAATAGAGAGAGTTAGGAATACCTCAACGAACTTGAGCAATTTTGCTGCACGACCATCCTATGGCTATGCTCTCGGGTGCATGTAAGCAGAGGGCATGAAATTGAATGGTTGACGTATTTAACATTTTCTAACATATTTTATAGATAATCTTGCTACTTCAAAGACTTACCAACAACCTATTTATTAATCAGGAGAGGTACTAACTATTTGCGCCAAGTGTCACGGGCGGATCGGTCGACCGGCAAACACACGCGGTCACGCAGCGGAAATTCATATTACCGACTACCCGTGCGGCACTACAGACTCCCTCCTAGTCCATAGTCAGCCTCACAAACCGTCTCGGTTCTGCTCTAGACCATCAGGTCATCTTGCACCATCATGTGCACAGCGGAATAACCAACACGAGCCACGCTCATATGCCGGCCTACGAGTCACTTCATCGTGTCCTATGACACTCGTCCAACAGGTAGGATTCACTGTCTCCACAGTACCGGGAAGGTAACCGTGAATAGCCGTCCACCTGGCCAAGCCGACATTACTCGGACTGCCCATACAGTCATAAGCTTCACCTGTCAAGAAGCATTGAGGCTCCAACCAAGCATACGCATATGCGAGGTCCATCCTGGCTACAAGGTTCCCGTATAGCAACATGAGAACGCTAGCCTGCAACTACTAGCATCCAATGATCCAGGCATAGTTCGCCCCTTACTATGCCACACCGTGCTACACCACCCCGGATAGCCCAACACAAAGCATGCTAAGCATATCCATAAGCACACCAAGATATGCATCTCGGATAGCTCGATCCTTCCAAAGAAGCTTCAGGCCAAGCGTACTGTCGACTCGATGTCTAGCACGCATAGGAACCTAAGGCATTCTAGGAATGCCGCTGTACCACCTCCTGCACGTACAGTCCTAAGCCGTCTCCTACGACTAAGGAAACCAACGCATAGCCCTCTAGCTAAGCATGGCCCGGCCCACGGGTTGCTCCGTGGAATACCCAATTAAGCTACACCCGAAGGTGCAGCAGGGAGGTCGGGGACCCCTCCCTATAGTAGACTTATTTACCTTTTCGCCACCGCCAAAAGGAAACATCAAATCATGAGACCAATCATACTCTTTTTCGGCCCATGAAATGAATATACACTTCGCCGCTTCTCCAAGCATTGAAGCTTCGCCAAGCCCTCCGGCTCGCCCCCGAATATTCACAACACAGCACCTCCGTGCCGTGAAGCTTCACCTCGCCCTCTAGCTCGGTCATGCATATGCAACTAGCCCACCGGCATAGTCATGCATATTCACGCGCGCGCACCTCTGTGCCACGCATATTCATCCAGCCCTCCGGCTGTGTCACGGTGTACGCATAGCCAAACAAACGTACCGTGACATTCTCCCCCACTCGCTCGGTCGAATGCCCTCATCGACTAAACTCATGGTACACCTCCAGACTTCGTACCAATGCTCCGGTCTCTAATCAAGTACTCTCTCTGACTTGACGCCTTGTGCCTCATGCTGCCCCTGACCTCTGTCATATCGGAACAACTACACTTCGCCCAACACTCTTGCTGAACTCGGCTCCGGCAACAATGTACTCTCATCTGCTCAACGACACCTCCGTGTCACCAACGGCTACTCTTAGCCTGATACTGTCTCGCAAGACAGGACTCGCAAGTCACTCCCAAAGCATACTCATGGCTCACTAGCCAAAGACATCCACTGATGTTCAATCTTCTGCATCTGAGCTTCCTCCACTGATTCAGCTCACGTGTACTTAGTCCTCCCACTAAGCTACACCAACGTGTACTCGGCCCGCTCACCAAGCTACACCACAACGTGTACTTGATCCCCCCATCAAGCTACACTTCCACGCATCCTCCGATGCTAAACGGCCCAACGACTCTTCGCTGCCGCATATGTGCCACTCTTGACACTCACTCATCACAGGCTCCCCCACTCTGGTTCACCTGACCTCTTGAGTCTTCATCGCTCCCCTTGAGCTACAAACTTGAGTGCTGCCCACCCAAGCATCACCATAGCTTCCACAAGCTCCATGCAACTCTAGCACCTCACCATCCACTGGCTTCGCCCTGAGTTAGCATCTCGATCACAATGCAGCGCTCACCTCGGCTACAAAGGATCTTGCCATGTGCATCGCAGTGCAAGCACCGCAACACAACTCATGCGCTCTCCCCTCTCCGGAAAGCTCCACCACATGCACCTCTGTGCATACACTGACCACTCAACCCGCTTGATGGTCATCACATTCAGCACCTTGCTGTGTTCCAGTACCTCGGTCTCACCTTCACTGCGAACATCCTCATCTGGTTCCACTGAACCGGTATATGTGCATCCCCTCTGGACTTGCACCCCATTGGCCTCTGCCAAGCTCTCAAGCTTCAAGTGTACTCCAGTACCTGAGCAACCATGCCTTCACCCCGAGTACTAATCATTCCTGAACTCATGCGACTCTTCCCTGAAGATCGCCTGCCAATGCGCCACTGCGCCAACACTGCCCCTCTGGACATATACCTTCCTCTGAAGGATCACCGTTGCACCCCTGTGCTTGTCCCTCCTCTGAAGGATCACTACGCGCCTCTGCGCCACAACTGCACCCTCCGTGCATATACCTTCCACTGAAGGATTTCTCATGCGCCACCGCGCCTCATCTGCACCCACATGTGCATATGCCTTCCACTGAAGGTCTTCCTCTGCACCTCTTGTGCTGGCCTTCCTCTGAAGAGCCACTCATGCGCCACCGCGCCACAACGCACCTCACTGTGCTGTCTCATAAGAATGTGCTGTCTCCGATGCCACTTCTCTTGAGCATGGTAGTCTCCTCTGAGAACTACATGGTACCGCACCACTGACCACTGTCAACATACTCTTGGGTCTGCCCCCTTCACTTGGAGCCATCAAGACACGCACTGAACATTGAAAGATTTTGGATTCTCTCCGGGTCGTGTTCCTCTGAACACCATCTCTGCAAATACTGATCTTGAGCATCCACCCCTTCACAGTAACTGCTATCTCATCTCATCCAGACTCACCATCTCTGAATGTACCGAAGCTCGGATATGGTCTTCGCAACGGTTCTGCATAGCTCATAGTGTCGCACCGAGTGAGCTACACGATATCACCCCCGTGATCTGAACTCTATCAGACTTCACGTTCCAATGCACTGTAAGCTTAGATGTGATCTCCACCTACAGATCTTGTAGTACGCATCGACATATAGCAAAGCCTCAGCCAACACGGTTTACCCACAATCAAGCTCCACGCGAATCTGTCTCTACAGAATCCACGCCCCAAATGTACTACAAACTTTGATGCCATCTCCGTCCATAGCATACGTAGTCAGTGACCTCGGGCCGACTGAACTACTACCCAAAGCATACGTGCTCCTGAATATTCACCCGAACTCAGAGGCACCTACATCCAGTAACACTCTTGCAACTGGCACCACTGATCTAGCATCAACTGTCCCATATACTGAGTCACATCCCCTACTCCAACACCACTGTGTCTTCCACATAGAGCAATGAACCCATCCAAGCATACTCAGCTGATACTACCTTTGATCAAGCATCAGAGTTTAATATGCAACACCGCGTTGCCTCATCACCACACTCTGACGCAAGCTCCGTCGGAACAGAGACATCGAATATGCCAATCCAACACTAACACCATGCCTGAATATCCCGCATATTCATAACGGCTTCTGCTTGTCTTCAAGGCATCTCTGTACACAGCTCTGCACCCAACACCATGGATCAGAGAACTAATGTAGCTACACCAAGTAGCACCATACGCCAAGCTCTGTCCATCTCATCTCGGACAAGAAGCTACCATCATATGTATATGCAACGGAAGCAAAGCTCTGTCCGTCTCTTGGACCAGAGAATGTATATTCACCAACATTCCAGCTCTGAGTCCTCCGCTGCCTTTGGCTCATCGAATATGCATCTCTAGCATAAGCCAACTTCGTGGAATCAGACGTTGTATATTCAACATCGAGCAACTTCTGCTCTGACACCAACTCATGGGATCAGAGAATGTATATGCGCCATCATTTGCGCTCTGATACCAAATCATGGGATCAGAGAATGAATATGTCTTGCCATTTTGGCTCTGATACCAAATGTCACGGGCGGATCGGTCGACCGGCAAACACACGCGGTCACGCAGCGGAAATTCATATTACCGACTACCCGTGCGGCACTACAGACTCCCTCCTAGTCCATAGTCAGCCTCACAAACCATCTCGGTTCGTCTCAAGACCTTCTGGTCATCTTGCACCAAATATGCACAGCGGAATAACCAACACGAGCCACGCTCATATGCCGGCCTACGAGTCACTTCATCGTGTCCTATGACACTCGTCCAACAGGTAGGATTCACTGTCTCCACAGTACCGGGAAGGTAACCGTGAATAGCCGTCCACCTGGCCAAGCCGACATTACTCGGACTGCCCATACAGTCATAAGCTTCACCTGTCAAGAAGCATTGAGGCTCCAACCAAGCATACGCATATGCGAGGTCCATCCTGGCTACAAGGTTCCCGTATAGCAACATGAGAACGCTAGCCTGCAACTACTAGCATCCAATGATCCAGGCATAGTTCGCCCCTTACTATGCCACACCGTGCTACACCACCCCGGATAGCCCAACACAAAGCATGCTAAGCATATCCATAAGCACACCAAGATATGCATCTCGGATAGCTCGATCCTTCCAAAGAAGCTTCAGGCCAAGCGTACTGTCGACTCGATGTCTAGCACGCATAGGAACCTAAGGCATTCTAGGAATGCCGCTGTACCACCTCCTGCACGTACAGTCCTAAGCCGTCTCCTACGACTAAGGAAACCAACGCATAGCCCTCTAGCTAAGCATGGCCCGGCCCACGGGTTGCTCCGTGGAATACCCAATTAAGCTACACCCGAAGGTGCAGCAGGGAGGTCGGGGACCCCTCCCTATAGTAGTCTTATTTACCTTTTCGCCACCGCCAAAAGGAAACATCAAATCATGAGACCAATCATACTCTTTTTCGGCCCATGAAATGAATATACACTTCGCCGCTTCTCCAAGCTTTGAAGCTTCGCCAAGCCCTCCGGCTCGCCCCCGAATATTCACAACACAGCACCTCCGTGCCATGAAGCTTCACCTCGCCCTCTAGCTCGGTCTCGCATATGCACTTAGCCCACCGGCTCAGTCGTGCATATTCACGCGCGCGCACCTCTGTGCCACGCATATTCATCCAGCCCTCCGGCTGTGTCACGGTGTACGCATAGCCAAACAAACGTACCGTGACATTCTCCCCCACTCGCTCGGTCGAATGCCCTCATCGACTAAACTCATGGTACACCTCCAGACTTCGTACCAATGCTCCGGTCTCTAATCAAGTACTCTCTCTGACTTGACGCCTTGTGCCTCATGCTGCCCCTGACCTCTGTCGTCCATGGAACAACCACACTTCGCCCAACACTCTTGCTGAACTCGGCTCCGGCAACAATGTACTCTCATCTGCTCAACGACACCTCCGTGTCCTCAACGGCTACTCTTAGCCTGATACTGTCTCGCAAGACAGGACTCGCAAGTCATTCCCAAAGCATACTCATGGCTCACTAGCCAAAGACATCCACTGATGTTCAATCTTCTGCATCTGAGCTTCCTCCACTGATTCAGCTCACGTGTACTTAGTCCCCCAACTAAGCTACACTGTGTACTCGGCCCGCTCACCAAGCTACACCTCAACGTGTACTTGATCCCCTCATCAAGCTACACTACCACGCATCCTCCGATGCTAAACGGCCCAACGACTCTTCGCTGCCGCATATGTGCCACTTTTGACACTCACACATCACAGGCTCCCCCACTCTGGTTCACCTGACCTCTTGAGTCTTCATCATAGCTTCCCCAAGCTTCATGCAACTCTAGCACCTCACCATCCACTGGCTTCGCCCTGAGTTAGCATCTCGATCACAATGCAGCGCTCACCTCGGCTACAAAGGATCTTGCAATGTGCATCGCAGTGCAAGCACCGCAACACAACTCATGCGCTCTCCCCTCTCCGGAAAGCTCCACCCAAAAGCACCTCTGTGCATACACTGACCACTCACCCCGCTTGATGGTCACCACATTCAGCACCTTGCTGTGTTCCAGTACCTCGGTCCCACCTTCACTGCGAACATCCTCATATGGTTCCTCCGAACCAGCATAAGTGCGTCCCTCTGGACTTGCACCCCATTGGCCTCTGCCAAGCTCTCAAGCATCAAGTGTACTCCAGTACCTGAGCAAACCATGCCTTCACCCCGAGTACTACCCCTGAACTTATGCGACCCTTCCACTGAAGATCGCCTACCAACGCGCCACTGCGCCAACACTGTCCCAACTGGACATGCCCCTTCCTCCGAAGGTTCACTGTCGCACCCCTGTGCTTGTCCCTCCTCTGAAGGATCCTTACGTGCCTCTGCGTCACAACTGCACCATCCGTGCATGTACCTTCCACTGAAGGATTTCTCATGCGCCACTGCGCCTCAACTGCACATCCCGTGCATGTACCTTCCTCTGAAGGATTTCTTATGCGCCACCGCGCCTCATCTGCACCTCCCATGTGCATATACCTTCCACCGAAGGATTTCTTATGCGCCACTACGCCTCAACTGCATCTCCCATGTGCATATACCTTCCACTGAAGGTCTTCACTTTGCACCTCTGTGCTGGCCTTCCTCTGAAGAGCCACTCATGCGCCACCGCGCCACTACGCACTTCACTGTGCTGTCTCATAAGAATGTGCTGTCTCCGATGCCACTTCTCTTGAGCATGGTAGTCTCCTCTGAGAACTACATGGTACCGCACCACTGACCACTGTCAACATACTCTTGGGTCTGCCCCCCTTCACTTGGAGCCATCAAGACACGCACTGAACATTGAAAGATTTGGATTTCACTGGGTCGTGCTCCACTGAACACTGTCTCTGCAAATACTGCTCTTGAGCATACACCCCTTCACAGTAACTGCTATTCACTTCATCCAGACTCACCGTCTCTGAATGTACCGAAGCTCGGATATGGTCTTCGCAACGGTTCTGAATAGCTCATAGTGTCGCACCGAGTGAGCTACACGATATCACCCCCGTGATCTGAACTCTATCAGACTTCACGCTCCAATGCACTGTAAGCTTAGATGTGATCTCCACCTACAGATCTTGTAGTACGCATCGACATATAGCAAAGCCTCAGCCAACACGGTTTATCCACAATCAAGCTCCACGCGAATCTGCCTCTACAGAATCCACGCTCCAAATGTACTACAAACTTTGATGCCATCTCCGTCCATAGCATACGTAGTCAGTGATCTCGGGCCGACTGAACTACTACTCAAAGCATACGTGCTCCTGAATATTCACTCGAACTCAGAGGCACCTTCTTCCAGTAACACTCTTGCAACTGGCACCACTGATCTAGCATCAACTGTCCCATATACTGAGTCACATCCCCTACTCCAACACCACTGTGTCTTCCACATAGAGCAATGAACCCATCCAAGCATACTCAGCTGATACTACCTTTGATCAAGCATCAGAGATTCATATGCAACACCGCGTTGCCTTATCAACACACTCTGACGCAAGCTCCGTCGGAACAGAGACATCGAATATGCCAATCCAACACTAACACCATGCCTGAATATCCCGCATATTCATAACGGCTTCTGCTTGTCTTCAAGGCATCTCTGTACACAGCTCTGCACCCAACACCATGGATCAGAGAACTAATGTAGCTACACCAAGTAGCACCATACGCCAAGCTCTGTCCATCTCATCTCGGACAAGAAGCTACCATCATATGTATATGCAACGGAAGCAAAGCTCTGTCCGTCTCTTGGACCAGAGAATGTATATTCACCAACATTCCAGCTCTGAGTCCTCCGCTGCCTTTGGCTCATCGAATATGCATCTCTAGCATAAGCCAACTTCGTGGAATCAGACGTTGTATATTCAACATCGAGCAACTTCTGCTCTGACACCAACTCATGGGATCAGAGAATGTATATGCGCCATCATTTGCGCTCTGATACCAAATCATGGGATCAGAGAATGAATATGTCTTGCCATTTTGGCTCTGATACCAAATGTCACGGGCGGATCGGTCGACCGGCAAACACACGCGGTCACGCAGCGGAAATTCATATTACCGACTACCCGTGCGGCACTACAGACTCCCTCCTAGTCCATAGTCAGCCTCACAAACCATCTCGGTTCGTCTCAAGACCTTCTGGTCATCTTGCACCAAATATGCACAGCGGAATAACCAACACGAGCCACGCTCATATGCCGGCCTACGAGTCACTTCATCGTGTCCTATGACACTCGTCCAACAGGTAGGATTCACTGTCTCCACAGTACCGGGAAGGTAACCGTGAATAGCCGTCCACCTGGCCAAGCCGACATTACTCGGACTGCCCATACAGTCATAAGCTTCACCTGTCAAGAAGCATTGAGGCTCCAACCAAGCATACGCATATGCGAGGTCCATCCTGGCTACAAGGTTCCCGTATAGCAACATGAGAACGCTAGCCTGCAACTACTAGCATCCAATGATCCAGGCATAGTTCGCCCCTTACTATGCCACACCGTGCTACACCACCCCGGATAGCCCAACACAAAGCATGCTAAGCATATCCATAAGCACACCAAGATATGCATCTCGGATAGCTCGATCCTTCCAAAGAAGCTTCAGGCCAAGCGTACTGTCGACTCGATGTCTAGCACGCATAGGAACCTAAGGCATTCTAGGAATGCCGCTGTACCACCTCCTGCACGTACAGTCCTAAGCCGTCTCCTACGACTAAGGAAACCAACGCATAGCCCTCTAGCTAAGCATGGCCCGGCCCACGGGTTGCTCCGTGGAATACCCAATTAAGCTACACCCGAAGGTGCAGCAGGGAGGTCGGGGACCCCTCCCTATAGTAGACTTATTTACCTTTTTGCCACCGCCAAAAGGAAACATCAAATCATGAGACCAATCATACTCTTTTTCGGCCCATGAAATGAATATATACTTCGCAGCTCCTCCAAGCTTTGAAGCTTCGCCAAGCCCTCCAGCTCGCCCCCGAATATTCACAACATAGCACCTCCGTGCCATGAAGCTTCACCTCGCCCTCTAGCTCGGTCTCGCATATGCAACTAGCCCACCGGCTCAGTCCTGCATATTCAAGCATGCGCACCTCTGTGCCACGCATATTAGTCCAGCCCTCCGGCTGTGTCACGGTGTACGCGTATCCAAACAAACGTACCGTGACACAAGGCATGTGTTGGTTACTATATTTCTCTCTCAAATGTTTCTTCTTTTTCGTACAAGAAATTTTAATGTGTTGTTCAAATTCTTTTTCAAAAAAACATAATATGTGAGTCACACTCACGGGTCCTCAATAATAAGTATTACACACTCAATGCATCTACCAAAAATATAAGAATCCCTACAGGATAGACGTGCTTCACTAGTTTTTTTTTATCTCAAACATGAGCTAAAGACTACTTGGTGGAGTGGTTGGAGGGGTAACTTTCTTTGTGGAAGTTGCGAGATTGAGTCCCACAAAGGCCCAGACTCTTTCTCAATAGATTGCATAGAACGCCATTCTACTTCTTGGTTTATAAAGCTAGTTCTATCCCAAATAGCCTTTTTTGGATTCCATCCAACATGAGTGTTGTTGAAAAGAAGGATCTACATACATTGTTATTCTTACTTTATAGTTGCCAGCAGAGTTCACATAGAAAACATTATCATCCAAAATCATCTCCATGTGGCCCCAAAAGATATTGTGTAAACTCATTGTAAGAATAACAATGTAAACGAATCCTAACTCTTGTTTCAATTGTATAATCTTTACTATTTAATGATGCTCCAAATTTGGCTCAAATTAGCCGATTAGAGCAGTGTATTGTGTTAGGTCTAATCTGTGTGGACTTGAAATAATTACTAAAATTATTCCTATTAACAGAATTTATACAAAATAAATTCAAATTAAAAGAAGGAAGAATTTATACGAAATAAATTCTAACAAAGGGAAGAATAGAATTTATACGAAATAAATTCTAATAGAGAAGAAGAAAAAGAATAGAAAGGTAACTTACTGTTATCAAAGAAGGAAATAGACTGAGGCTTGCTGAAGCAATTTTTTTAAGACAATATTACCACCCCTGCAATGGTGCAAACAGTAATTGGATGGAAGTCTCCCAAGATACAACAGTCTTTCACTTACACTAATCTGCACAGAAATAGTGAAGCCTATGCGAACTGAACAAGAACACTCTTCGACAGAGAGAAGGAGAGAAGGAAGAATTATTGCTCTTAAAATTAATTGCGTATTTAACTGGCTAGGTTCGAACACAATTTATAGATGATGAAGTATCTGTTCGCAACAGACACATTCGAATGAAAAGATGGATGTAGAATTGTGTTTGTAACATACCCGTTGGAAAGATTTAAAAAATGGGGTTTTTGTTAACATACATAATGAGAGAATTGAAACCCTTTCAAATTGGTTTAGTAATTGGTCCTATGTACGTGATACCATCCACTTATCACCAACAGTATCCATCCAAACGACATAATTTGAATCTTTAATTTCCAATTCAATCAAAAATTGGTTTTAGCAACCAATTCTAATAACGGATGGGACCCACTTAAAATTAAGTGCAAATATATAAATATATATAAATTAAAAATTATATTGAAAAAACTAGATTTTCCAATAATCCCCCACATGAATGGAAATAGTCGAAAAAACACAAAAGACACGGAAAAGTCGAAGAGTACAATTGAAAAAATACTGCATCAAGATAGGTAGTTTACACTTTGAACCTTCACTAGTAAAAATTTATCGGAATTACTTGGCCAATCAGTGAAATATTTC
This sequence comes from Macleaya cordata, assembly GCA_002174775.1. NCBI lineage: Eukaryota > Viridiplantae > Streptophyta > Magnoliopsida > Ranunculales > Papaveraceae > Macleaya > Macleaya cordata. Next base: position 55,644 of record MVGT01001052.1, read on the forward strand.
ATTTGAACTGTCAGCTGTTAATGTAAAACCAGAAAATAAACTATACACAACACTGTTTCTATTCAAATTCAGTTCTCAGTTGTGTTCATTTTGGTCCTGAACAATTTTGGTTCTGCGAGTGCTACTAAAGAATCAGCCTTATAGAATTCTCATAGAGCCGACCCAGCTCTCACTTACATAGGTGACCGCATCCTATAAAAGGTATCCTACCGTACCCCACTTGTGTTTAATAAGATATAGGCGTCATTAAAACCAAAGCTTATCCTGTTCTATCTCTGTAGGTTGCACTTCTTGCATCATAGGAATGGAAAATTATTTTACACCCAAGTGCTCATAATTGAGTTACTCATAACTAGTTGTCCTATTGAACTTAGACCGTGGGATCTCCAGTCCCTAAGTTAGGTTTCCATATAAGGTAACTCGTTGGATTTTAGGCTTTTAAACCCATTCCTCTCGATGCGCAATCTATTCTCTCTCTAGATAGTCCTTTAGTAAATAGATCAGTAAGGTTATCTTTTGATTTCACAAAATCAATGGAAATAATTCCATTAGAGAGCAACTGCCTCACGGTATTATGTCTACGACATATATGTCGTGACTTACCGTTATACATAAAATTTTATGCGCTGCTTGGTTGTCACAATGTATACATATGGCTGGCACAGGTTGAGGCCATAATGGTATATCTTTTAAAAATTGTCGAAGCCACTCTGCTTCTTCACTAGCTTTATCTAAAGCTATAACCTCGGATTCCATAGTGGATCTTGCTATACACGTTTGTTTAGAAGATTTCCATAAGACCGCAGCACCTCCCAAGGTAAAAACATATCCACTGGTTGAATTTGACTCATTTGAGTTAGATATCCAATTGGCATCACTATATCCCTCAAGTACACTTGGATATTTCTTATAATGTAATGCATAATTAGTGGTATTTTTTAAATACCCTAATACTCTCTACTTCCAAGTGACTCTTCCCTGGGTTACTTGTATATCTGCTTAACTTGTTGACAGAATAGGCGATATCTGGTCTTGTACAGTTTATGATATACATTAAACTGCCTAATATACGAGAATACTCTAACTGGGATATACTAAGACCAGTATTCTTACGTAATAAAAGGGACGAAATAAAAAGATTAGATGTTCCTTTAATTCCATGTTCTTTAAACTTTTCTATTACTTTCTCAATATAGTGTGTTTGAGATAATGCAATCCCATCAAATGATTTAGTTATTTTATACCCAAAATAATATCTGCCACACCAAGGTCTTTCATATCAAAATTATTTGTAAGCATCATTTTCGTGGACTTAAAAAATACAGCATCACGCGACTCTAAAATAGTGTTTACATGAATGTCATTTATTTCAGATTTAAATACTAAAAATTTGAAAGTACTACTATTTTCTGCATATCCAATAAAATAGCAGTCAACAGTTTTTGGTCCAAGTTTTGTTCTCTTTGGTGGTGGAACAGAAACTTTGGCTAAACACCCCCACATTTTCAAGTATTTGTAGTTAGGTTGTCTGCCTTTCCATAACTGATATGGAATACAATCTTCTTTCTTGTGTGGAACTCTATTTAAAATATGATTTGACATTAACAGAGCTTCCCCCCACAACTAATCTGGTAGACCAGAATTTATAACCATGATGTTAATCATATCTTTTAAAGTTTTGTTCTTTCTCTCCGCAATTCCATTTTGTTGCGGTGAGTAAGGTGCAGTTGTTGGGTGTATTATTCCAAATTCTGCACATATTTAGGCAAACGGTGATCATATTCACCCCCTCTATCAGATCTAAGAATCTTGATTTCTTATCTAACTGATTTTCAACTTCATTTTTGTACTTAACAAACATGTTTATTGCCTCATCTTTACTATTTAGTAAATACACATAGCAGTAACGAGTACAATCATCAATAAATGTGATAAAATATTTTTTTTCCACTATGAGTTGGAAGTGACTTAAAGTCACATATGTCAGTGTGTATTAGACCTAAAGGCTCAGTACACCTTTTAATTGACTGAAATGGTTTTTTAGCAAATTTTGCTTCTACACAAGTCTCGCACTTGTGAATATTTCCAATATCAAATTTAGGAATTAATCCTAAACTTGCCAACTTCTTCATCTTTTTAAAATTTACATGACCTAATCTATCATGCCATAAAAGTGGTGACTCAAGTAAATAAGAAGAAGATTCAACTTTATTAATAGCAGATTTGCCAATTACGGCTACATTTGCCTTAAAGAGGCCATCACACAAATAACCCTTACCCACATACATACAACCTTTGGTCAATATAAACTTATCAGACTCAAAGATCATCTTAAAACCCTTTTTGCTAAGAACAAACCCAGAAATTAAATTCTTCCAATATCTGGTCCAGGAGTACATCATTCAGAGTAACATCTTTTCCAGAAGTAAACTTCAGAATTACTTTTCCTTGCCCTTCTACTACAGATGCAAATGAATTTTCCATGAAAAGTTTTTCATTAGTATTCACTTTCTCATAGGTAGAGAATAAATCTCTACTTGAGCAGATGTGGCGGGTAGCGCCGGTATCCACCCACCATTCTTTAGCATTACTGACTAGATTCACTTCTGAAACAACTGCAGAGAGGTGCAAATTTTTAACATCTATTTTTATGTCTTCAGTAACATTAGCTTGAGGAGTCTTGTCCTCCTTACGGTGTCTGCAATCTTTTGCAAGATGTCCTTTCTTCCTACAAACATAGCAGATTCTCTTGAACTTTTTGAAGCTTTTGCCTTTGGGAGCAAGGTTGGAATTATTTGCCTTCCTTTTGTGAGAATTTTTGTTCTGCTTTGAAGTTTCTACCACATTTGCCTTCGCATCAACGATACTGCGCTTGTCAGTTCCTCTGTTGTGTTCCTCGATCTTAAGCCTTATGATGAGGTCCTCCATATTCATATATTTGCGTTTGTGCTTCAGATAGTGCTTGAAATCCTTCCATGTTGGTGGGAGCTTTCCAATAATGGCAATAACTTGGAAAGATTCACTAATAACATGACCTTCTGCATGAATATCATGTATTATAATTTAGAGTTCTTGGATTTGTTCAAGTACAGACTTATTATTTATCATTTTATAGCCCATAAATTTTTCGACTATAAATTTTTTCAAACCAGTGTCTTCAGTCTTGTATTTCTTTTCCACAACCTCCGATAAAAGTTTAACAGTCTTTATAGGACTATAAACTTTATACAACAGTTCATCCAAAGAATTAAGTATGTAATTTCAGCATAAGAAGTCTGAGTGATTCCATGAATCGATGGCAAGAAAAGTCTCCTTGTGAGATTCGACAGTCTGCCCTTCTTACGACTTAGGAACTTCATCAATGAGAAACCTTGCCAGCCCCAATGTTGTCAGATAAAATAACATTTTGCTTTGCCATGTTTTGAAGTCAACCCCTTTAAATTTCTCAGGTCGATCATGAGTTGTAACGACTCTAGGCGCATTAGTTGCAACAGTATCCATTTCTGGTTAACCACACAAAAAATTAACAAAGTTAATATTGTCTTAAGATTGTTAGGTCTAATCTGTGTGGACTTGAAATAATTACTAAAATTATTCCTATTAACAGAATTTATACAAAATAAATTCAAATTAAAAGAAGGAAGAATTTATACGAAATAAATTCTTACAAAGGGAAGAATAGAATTTATACGAAATAAATTCTAATAGAGAAGAAGAAAAAGAATAGAAAAGTAACTTACTGTTATCAAAGAAGGAAATAGACTGAGGCTTGCTGAAGCAATTTCCTTAAGACAATATTACCACCCCTGCAATGGTGCAAACAGTAATTGGATGGAAGTCTCCCAAGATACAATAGTTTTTCACTTACACTAATCTGCACAGAAATAGTGAAGCCTATGCGAACTAAACAAGAACACTCTACGACAGAGAGAAGGAGAGAAGGAAGAATTATTGCTCTTAAAAATAAATGTGTATTTAACTGGCCAGGTTCGAACACAATTTATAGATGATGAGGTATCTGTTCGCAACAGACACATTCGAATGAAAATATGGATGTAGAATTGTGTTTGTAACACACCCGTTGGAAAGATTTAAAAAATGGGGTTTTTGTTAACATACACAATGAGAGAATTGAAACCCTTTCAAATTGGTTTAGTAATTGGTCCTATGTACATGGGACCATCCACTTATCACCAACAGTATCCATCCAAACTACATAATTTGAGACTTTAATTTCCAGTTCAAACAAAAATTAGTTTTAGCAACCAATTCTAATAAAGGATGGGACCCACTTAAAATTAAGTGCAAATATATAAATATATATAAATTAAAAATTATATTGAAAAAACCAGATTTTCCAATATATTGTTGTAAAATTTCTAAAATAGCTTTGGGTTGGGTTTGATGCTTTAACTCTTCTTTGGTTTAGTCCCACATTGCTTGGGAGACATGGAATGTTGAGGTTTATAAGTGACTACACTTATAAAAGTTTATCTTTTAAGTGTTGGGTCCTCATTGGAATTGATAAGGTGGTGCAAAGCACCACCTCACACACGCACGTGCACGCACACGTGTATATGTGAAAGTGCGATTGGGCGTTCAGGGCACTTTAGTGGTGCACTTCGCATCGTTGCTAGAAGCTATTGGAGCCTTAATCTTTTCCAAAAGTGAGGTATCGATACCAGCCTAAGAGAGTCGACAGATGAGTTCTGTATCGATACAGACATAAGTCGGTATCGATACCTGCTGAAGGGTTGTGACTGGTTGTGATCAGGTCACGTCAGTATCGATACCCACTAACGTTCGTATCGATACTACGACCATCTGTAGTCATTGTTATGAGTTAGTATCGATACCCATTCAGTGGTATCGATACCCACTCGTACCAGTTCAAAAAAGTCACCATTTTTCTTCTAAAATAGTGCTTCCAAGGCTATAAATAGATAGTTTCTTGGCCATTCTCTACACACTTCGAATTCTTAAGTAAACCAAAGCAAAGTTAGAGTGTTTTGGCATTATCAGAGATCAAAAAGATTGTTCTTGAGTTGTGATCGAATCTTTCACATTCAAACTCACATTTTCCTACGGTTAGACTCCATTGGATCCTGAGAACATATTTCGAATTACCATGGTGTAATTATAGGGGTCAAATATTGTTTGAAAGACAGCGATTACGTGCCTTGGAGTTCTTTAAACTGTTCAAATTTTCCTACTGTTCAGTATTTTTTCCAATAATTTTCAAACAATAGTTCATCAATGGAGGGAACAGTGTCTCAATCCATTCAAGCGATGAACCAAGACTTTACCAAGATTGAGAGGTTTGATAGAGAAGACTTTACAAGGTGGCAAGAGAAGATGATGTTCTTCCTAACTACCTTGCAGTTGTCTTACATTTTGGGAGAGAATCTTGAACCAATTCTAGATGAAACACCCGAAGATTCTACTGAAGTGAAGATGGACAGAATGAAGAGGAAAGAGGAAGAATTTCTATGCCGTAGACATATTCTCAATGCACTTTCCAGTACTATCTATACAGCCCATCGACATATCTAAACTGCGAAAGAGATGTTGACTACCTTACAAGAGAAATACCGCATTGAAGAGGTTAGTAACCAAAAGTTCTTGATCGATAATTTCATGAGTTTTAAGATGACTGATGATAAATCAATACTTGCCCAAACGCATAGTTTTCTTAATGTCAACAGTGATCTTATAGTGGCAGAAATTACTCTCCCTGTAGAGTTCTTGGTTGAAGTCATCATTGCATGTCAACCAAAGTCATGGAATGGCTACAAGAAGAAACTCAAACATGATGAGAAGTACACTCTGGAATCCTTGCTGTATCACCTTCGAATTGAATAAGATTCACGAAAATGTGAAGAGAAATCTGAAGATCATTCTAAGGCAAATATGGTTGAGGATGACAAATCTAAGCATACCAGCCTTAAGCCAAAGAATGACAACAAGTTCAAAAAGGATTCTAAGAGCAAAAACAATAATAAAAAGAATAAAGGTGATTGCTACTACTATGGCAAACCTGGTCATTTTGTGAAGGGCTGGTATATCAAGAAGAAAAACTTGAAGAACCAAGTAAACAAGACCGAAGAAGAGAATCTCATTGCAACGGTGTCAGAAGTAAATAGTGTAAGCAACGACGCTGATTGGTGGTTGGTTACAGGAGCCACCATCCACATATGTAAAGATCAAAAGTTGTTCAAAACTTACAATTAAATCAGTGATGGAGGTAAGGCAACAATAGCAAATGATGTCCGCACTAAGGTCGTTGGTACTGGCTTTGTAGATCTCGAGTTTGCGTCAGGGAAGACTCTTACTTTAATAGATGTTCTTCATGTTCCAGATATGACTAAGAACTTAGTCTCTGGTGATCTCCTTAATAAGAGAGGTTTCAAACTTGTGTATGAATTAGATAAGCTAGTCTTATCTAAGAATGGAATTTTCGTGGAAAAAGGTTATTCTTGTAATGGGATGATTCAGTTTAACTTAATCAATAAAATTTCTCATGCTTATATTGTTGAGTCTCATCCTTTGTGGCATAGTAAGCTAGGACATGTTAATTATGGTTCTATATAGAACATGTCTAACTTAGGATTAATTCTTAAATGTATTTTCGATATATTAGTAAATGTATAACATGTCCACAATCTAAAATACATAGACCATCGTTTAAATCTATTGAAAGATCTTCTGAACTTCTTGATTTAATACATACTGATATATGTGACTTAAAGGAAACTTTAAATCGCGGGCATAACAAATATTTTGTTACATTCATTGATGGTTTTTGAGATATTCTTATGTATATCTTATAAAATCAAAAGACGAGGCCTTTGAAAAGTTCTTAATTTTCAAAGTAGAAGTTGAAAATCAACATAACAAGAAGATCAAAGTAGTAAGATCAGATAGGGGAGGAGAATATGATTCTACCAAAATCACAAAGTTCTATAAAAATAATAGTATTATCCATCAGTTCACAACACCCTATACACCTGAACAGAATAGAATCGCTGAACGCAAGAATAGAACTTTGGCTAATATGGTGAATGCTATGTTATTAAGTTCGGATCTACTATTGAATTTATGGGAAGAAGCTATATTATCTGCATGTTATATCCTTAAAAGAATTCCTAGAAAGAAATCTAATATTACTTCTTATGAGTTATGGTTTAATCAAAAACCAAATTTGAGTCATCTCAAAGTGTGGTGTCTTGCGTATGTAAGAAAAATAGGCCCAAAGAGACCTAAACTAGGTGAAAGAACAAACAAATGTGTGTTTATTGGTTATTCTAGTAATAGTGTTTGTTATAGATTTCTCAATCTTGAATCAAATACTATTATTGAATCTGTGGATGTAAAGTTCTTTGCGAACTTAACTAGATCTAATTCTGAACCTAAGAATTTAGAACAGTTAGAGACTAACACAGACCAACTCCAAGATGGAAATGAACCTTTAAATATACATGTACCTGAACCGGTTCCTGAACCAGTTCAAGAAGTTGAACCTAGAAGAAGTAAGAGGCAAAGGATAGATAAATCTTTTGGACCAGAATTTCTTATCTACCTTATAGAAGGAGATAGAAATGTGATGAAAGAACATACATAATACATTCTGAATGTTGAAGATGAACCATCTACATTCAATGAAGCCATGAGTTCCCATGACACTCTTTTCTGGAAAGAAGCGATCAATGATGAAATGAATTCCATCATGTACAACCAGACTTGGGTTCATTCTGATCTTCCTCCAGGAGCAAAACCCATATGTTGTAAATGGATATTCAAGAAGAAACTGAATGCAGATGGCTCTATTAACAAGTTCAAAGCGAGACTTGTAGCAAAAGGATTTACTCAAAGAAAAGGTATTGACTACTTTGACACATATGCACCTGTAGGTAGGATTTCATCTATTAGAGTTTTAATTTCTCTTGCATCAGTCTATAATTTGGTTATTCATCAAATAGATATAAAAACAGCCTTCCTAAATGGAGATTTGGAAGAAGAAATATACATGGAACAACCTGAAGGTTTTATCTTTGCAGGGCAAGAACGTAAAGTGTGTAAAGTTAAGTCTCTTTATGATTTAAAGCAAGCACCTATGCAATGGCACGGGAAATTTGACAAGATAGTGTTATCCGTAGGTTTTAAAGTTAATGATGCTGATTAATGTATTTATTATAAAACTGATGATGCTACATGTGTAACTATATGTTTATATGTAGATGATATGCTTATCTTTGGAACAAATCTTGTGTAGAGGAAATTAAAAAGTTTCTAGCTTCTAATTTTGACATGAAAAACTTGGGAGAGGCTGATGTGACTTAGGAATTAAAATTCTAAGAAGAGAATGGCTATGTTTTGACTCAAAATCACTATGTAGAAAAGATACTTAACAAGTATAAGTATTTGGAAGAAAAACCAGTCTCTACTCCAGTAGATCCAAATGTTAGATTAGAAAAGAATATTGGAAGGTGTTTTGATCAACTTAAATATGCTAGTGTCATTGGGAGTCTTTATGTATGTTATGCATTGCATAAGACCAGACATAGCATATGATGTGGGTTTGTTGTGTCGTCACAAGTAACCCAGGGAGAGAACACTAGAATTCTATCTCTAGAGTTCTCAGATATCTAAAAGGTACTATAAACTATGGTTTATATTATCTAATTTATCCCGCTGTATTAGAAGGATATAACGATGCAAGTTGGAACAATATTGAGTCCAAATCTAAATCCACAACAGGATGGATTTTCACTTTAGGTGGGGCTGATGTATCTTGGGGATCCAAGAAATAGACTTATATTTCTGACTCAACTACGTTAGCAGAAATGATAGCTTTGGATGATGCTTGCAGAGAAGCAGAATGGTTAAGGAACCTTCTAGTGGATATACCACTTTAGAAGAAGTCTACTCCAACAATCATGCTTAACTGTGATAACCAAGCAACTTTGTATAGGGTGGCCAACTAGACTTACAATGGTAAGTTAAGATATAAGTCTAAGACACCAATATCTAAGGCAATTACTCAAAAATGGAGTAATTACGGTTAACTACGTAGAGTCAAACAAGAACTTAGTGGATCCATTAACAAAAGTTTTGTCTAGAAAGATGATCTCTAAGACTTCTAAAGGAATAGCTACTGAATTAAATCAATTACCCTTGATGGGAACCCAACCTATGTCTTGAAAACATCAAGGTTCAATGGGTACAAACAAGTCAAGGAGTGGTTATGGAAAACACTAAAATTATAACTTTTCCATTCTAAAATTCTAGTATTGGGTTCCTGTATGTTAGATGATGGATACATATCCTTCATAAGTCCAAAATCACAAGTAGTGACTCACACGATCACTTTATGTGGACTTACCTATATAAGTGAAGAAATCAGGCAATTTCTATGAGAACTACACACTCTCTAAAGCACTTATGAAATCAGGATATATGTGCATGTCCATTAATGTGCAGGGTAATAAAAACACTCTACAAATGAAGCAAGTATGTGCGATAGTTCCGGCTTATCCTTAAGAGCCCTTCGTTCAAGATTCGTTCGCCACAACGCTTAGATAATGCTTTGAGTTGTTTGCACTAAGTGAAAGTTCAAGTCCTGAAGACACTTGTCATTTATGTACGAGTTTCGCAATAATGCCAAATTGATCTCTTTAGTATTCTCTATCGTTGTAAGAACTACGAAGGCTTGATCCCATTTGGGTACGTAGGTAATCACTTTATGTGATGCAGCTATTCTTTATATATATTATATATAATTTTTCTAAACTGAGTCCAAATAGGGTATTGTATTGGCTAAATCTGTAGTGCACCCCAAAGGCCCACAACCAATAGCACTGGTACCTCTTACCGAGCCCAGAGGCCTATTGGGCCACGCCCAGTCTCTCTGGACAAATCCCCAAAGGCGACCAAAGTTTGACGAGTTCAAATAGAGGACTTAGTCTGCGCATGATTCCTTAACCGTAATGGAATCTTCCTAAGATTTAGAGGGAAAATCCTGAGATCTCAGGAAGACTTATCTACATCCCCTCCTATAAAAGGAAGGGGCGCAAGTTAGGAGGGGGCGGGTGAAGTAATAGAAACACTCACACTCTCTCTCTCTATCTTTCTCTAAGGGAAAACTCTCAGCAACTTAAGAACCAAAACTTCATCCACTACTCGAGGTGCGACCATCTTCCCCGGAGGGATTTCGTATTCAGGTCAAATATCCGACGACAAAGATCCCATCTTCTACTATCTTCATCCACGATCTACAGAGATAGGTGATACAAATCCTTTCATCCTCTTTAACTTTCCATTCAACTTACTTTTTGAAACCAAACTAACTTGACCGTCAGAGACCCTTAGGCCGGCACCACCCCGGCACCAAGGAGTGTTCACGATTATTCTATATTTTTTCCTCTGCAGATTGTCGGTGTCCAGATCTAAAATCAATTATGGAATCTACGGTCTACAATTTGGCGCCCACCGTGAGGCCTCAGCAATCATAATCAAAGGAAGAAATCTAACCACACAAATCAATGAACAAAGCTTACAGCCCGATCATGGCCAGACAAGTGGAATAAGGTAAAGTTGACGCCAACACACAAATCAACACTCATATGGCTCAACCAACGGATCCTACTATTGAGATATTGCTCAGCCTTGAAGTAGAAAACACAGCCATAAGAGAAGAAAATCAGGCAATTCATGAAAGGTTGGGCTCACCATTGGCTCTGACCACTCCACAATCAAGGCAGTCCCAAGTCCGATTCAGAGAGCCAGTCAATCTAATGCAACTATTAGAACTGACTTACGCTGGGCTATCTAGTCATCAACAAGAGCAGTCTGCAATCGATGGTGAGACATAGACAACTGAAACGGATCCGCAATAGACGATCATGGCCAAAACAGTCACAAACGTAAAAAGCACCAACGCCGATCATAGCCAGTGGTCAACACCGGTCGGTCAGCCGAATCCTATTGTAGAAAGTGGTGAGGCCCTCGGCAGTCGACCCCTACAGTCGACTGTGCCCCAACCGACTGCGACTGAACACGAGCTATGGGTCGGCACTCACATGTCGACTGGAGGAATACATGACCGTGATATCACCTTAAGGCCTGCCCAAATGGAAGCCCTCATAAGTAGAATCCCAGGTGTTCCAGTGCCAATTAAGAAGAGCCTGCCAAGTAGCTATGCCGATTCACCCTTTGTCGATGATGTCGCCCTTGTCGAAATGCAGAGGAAGTTCAGTTTACCAAACATGAAGCTCTACGACGGCACGACAGATCCAAACGATCATATCGCCCAGTATAAGCAGCGAATGTTTACTGCGGTGATTCCAAGAGACCTCCGTGAAGCATGGATGTACAAGAGGTTCAGATCAAGCCTGATAGGCCCGACCCTACAATGGTATACAAATCTATGTAATAATTCTATCTCTTCCTTTGCTCAACTCACGGATGTTTTTGTTGAGCATTTTGCTAGCAGCAGAAAACTAGAGAAGCACTCAGATGACCTCTACCGAATCAAGTAGAAAAGAGGAGAAAGACTCCGAGACTACGTCGGATGATTCAACAGAGAGAGTCTCTATTCCTTCTTGCAATATTGACACCGCTATCACAGCCTTCAGGAAAGGTTTACTTTCGGACTGCGACCTTTACAAAGAGTTAACCAAGTATCTGTGCAGAACGATGGAGGATGTGCTGGCTAAGACATGGGCCCCAATAAAGTGGGAAGAAGATGAAGCAAACAGATTTTATGCCCAGACAGAGGTCAATGGTTGAAATAGAAGGAAAGACAGAGCGCAGGAGCAACAGCTACCGTTTCGAACCTTACTCTGACGACCGAAGAAGAAGACCAGAACCGAGAAATTATGGTTAACCATCCGGTAGACAACAAGACCAAAGTAACAGACAACCAATCCCACCCTACAACCTGAACATCGAACCAGAACAGGTGGTAGCCGTGATGAAAGGGATGGAAATTCAGTTAGATGGCCAAAAAAGTACAAATTTACAAATAACAAGAGGGATACAAGCAAATGGTGCGAGTTTCATGGAGATTACGGTCATAATACCACCGATTGCATCGCTCTGAGATTAGAAGTTGCAGAGCTCTTGAAAAGAGGTCACCTCAGAGACTTCTTGTCCGACAAAGGTCGGTCTACAACAGCGGCTAGAGATGAAAATCGAAGAGACAAGAGAAACAGCTCACCTCCTGAACTTCCATGGCCGAGGAAAACCATCAATGTAATCACCGGGGGATTTGAAGTCAGCGGCGTTACTTACTCAGCTGCAAAGTGACATGCCAGAGGGGCAATCCATCCAGAGGCTCACGTCAGACGACTAACCCTTCCCACATACAACTAAACGCGGAGCTTTGAAGACTCCAATGCAGCCGAGCTAGTTAACCCTTGTAGCACCCCAAAATTTTATTAGTGTATGAGATCTACACTTAACATAATTAAGTGTAGTAACCTAATATTTTTTATAGACTTGGGCATTAGTCTATGAGATTAGATGGTCTAACCCAATATTTGTGTGATGGACTTAAGCATGAATATGAATCTATAATTAAGTGGGCTAGGCCCATCTTTATTTTCTTTGGGTTAAAACAACCCAACATGATATATATGTTTTCAGAATGGTATGACTTGTGATATTTGGACTTACGATCTGGGAGTTATGGTCATTACAGTAAACCGTGTACATATGGTTAGTTGTAGACTAATATTAAGGAATAATGTTTGTTCACTCAAAACTTTTGATTTAGACCACAAGATCATTTTGATTGATACATGTCTTCATATCATTAAACAAGGGGCATAAGTTACATCAAAGTTTTTGTACACAAAACCTTATCTATAAAAATTAGTTTTTGTTATTAAACATATATCACAACCACTAGCTAATAATGCATACACTACCATTACAACTCACCACCACTAGCTAATGATGGATGCACCATCACCTCTAGCTAATAATGGATGCACCACCACCACTAAATAATAATGGTTCCACTACCATTTTCCACCATCATAATTGAAAACCTTTTGGAAGCCTATATAAGGAGGCTTAAACCAAATGAAAATGAGTACCTTAAAGAAGTTTTCTCCATTTTTATTCCATCTTCTAAACCATTCAACATCAAGCTTATTTACTTCTTCAAACTTTAAACCTTATTTTTCCACCATTAAACCTATACAAAAAGAAGGGTGTTTCAACTAGAAGAGGTTTTTTTTCAACATCAAAAGAGGAGATTTTCAATTTGAAGAAGAGGTATTTTTCAACATCAAAAGAGGAGTTTTCATACTAGTATTGGAAGCAAATCAAGGTAGGGATCGAAACCCTAGTATAAAACCTATGTTCTTGATTATATTGTTTTTGAACAAATCATGTAGGTAAGAAAATCTATCATCTTTGTTTATTAGATCATGAAATCTATTTAAAATTGTATTTTATGATGGAATAGTGTGGTGATTTGAGATCTAATGCAAGATAAAATGTGGTGAATATGAAAGTGAGATGATTTAATAAAATCAATGGTCAGTAAGCCCTAATGGCTTTCCACGAAAATGTGGTTCCCGCGGAAGACGATTCTTGACAATCGTGGTTGGCTCACCGGAACAAGCCCTGACTGGTAAGATTAATTAAAAACATTAATCTGATATTTGTGACAGTTCGTACATAAATAAAAACGTGGCTAAAAGGCCCTGGAAAACACAAACAGCAAAGGTTTTGTGAAATTTTAGTAACACTGCAGAGTTTTCAGCAACACTTTTAACTGAAAAACGTGGTTTCTGCTGTTGCATAAGTTTTGTTGCATTTTTAAATGTGTTCCCTCATTCATACATGTTTAAATCTATTATTTTTGGTTAGTTTCCTACTGAGCTTGCTCACCCCGATAATTTTCCCCCCACAGAGTTCGAGGAGGGTGTTGGAGCGTAGATCGTGAATTTGACGATCGTGGAAAGACATACTTTCTAGCATAATTTGTAGGTGTGCTTAATTTGTTTGATCACACTACTTTATGTATTATATCACAGGGATTATGGGATGCTTTAAGTTTTATTTTGGTTTGGAGAATGGTTTTATATGTTGGAAATGTAATTTTTCAAGTTTAGTTTTGAACTTAAAATCTGATAGTACTGCGATGTTTGAATTGTTTCTCTTAATTTTGAGATCGGAATGATGTTCTGTCAGTTGGATTATTTTCATAAAAAACTCCGTTAGTTTCTCCTAAAATTTCATAAATTTTGGATTACTTATGGTCTAGTTTTAATAGGGTAAAACATCATATCACGTTGCTAGATTTCTGCTGTCAGTGCGGATAGACCCAGTTACGGTTGATATTACAGTATGTTATGTTTTCCAAATTGAAAAACTTTCCTTTGTGATATTTTAGATCTGTTTGTCTATTTGTGTTTAGTGTTGGAATGACTTAAAAATGAGTTAAGATGAATTATTTATGTTTAAAATAACAAACCTGATGCAGATTCTGGACAGATTACTATATGTCTAAAACATCTATTAGTTTGCATAAACCTTTTGATTTACTTTAGTCAAACTTAGTTAACCATGAATTAACTTTGAACTACTCTTTTGAGTTAATTTTGTTGACCTATTATAGTTAGCTTTTATGGAACAAAGAATTACCAATCTTTGTTCTTACAATGCCTATAATCATGTATCCTTCTAATACTCTTCTTTTCAACTTTAATGATCTGAGTTGGATTATAAGATTTGAAAAGTGGGGTGTTACAACCCTCATCACGATGCACTGGTGATCTCTATCCTTATTGCTAACTGCCTTACTAAAAGAGTTCTCGTGGATAAAGGGAGTTCAGTTAATGTTTTGTTTCTGAATGCACTTAAGAAAATGGGGATCGACGAATCTCAGATCATTAGACGATCAACAGTTCTCATTGGCTTCAGTGGGGAGCAGAAGCACACTGTTGACGAGATCTTACTCCCAGTCTACGCTGAAGCGGCCAACTTAAGCACGAAGTTCTTAGTGGTCGACAGTCCAGCCTACAATGTTATCCTCGGACGTCCTTAGATACACGAGATGCGAGTTGTTCCTTCGTCCTATCATCAAGTAATCCGCTTCCTGACTTAGTGAGGAGTGAGGGAGATAAAAGGAATTCAACAAATGTCAAGAGAATGTTACTCCAGTAGTTTCAAAGGAAAGTTGTCGACAACATAACAACTACAGCAGCAGTCGACTGTCAACTGCACGACCGAACCTCAGGAAGAAGAGCTCGACGAAGTACAGATTCATCTAGACAATCAAGATCGCACGGTGAGGATTGGGAGTAGACTGGACTTGGGAATCCGATCACAACTGGTTGATTTTCTAAAAAGTACCACGACTGCTTCGCTTGGTCCCATGCCGACATGACCGGAATCGACCCAACATCATCACGCACCAGTTGTATGTTGATCCAACCTACACACCAATTAAGCAGAAGAGGAGGAAGTTTGCGCCAGAACATAATCGAATCATCAATGAAGAAATTCAAAAGTTGATCGATATTGGTTCAGTCAGGGAGGTCAAGTATCCAGAGTGGCTAGCCAACATCGTCGTCGTCAGAAAAAAGAATGGGAAGTGGAGAGTCTATATCGACTTTGCAGACTTAAATAAAGCATGCCCGAAGGACTCCTTTACCTTTCCACACATAGACATGATGGTCGATGCTATTGCCGGGCATAAGCTGCTCAGTTTCATAGACGTGTATTTAGGTTACAACAGATCCTCATGCACCCGGACGACCAGGAAAAGACCGTATTTGTGACAGAAAGAGGGACCTTTTATAACAAAGTCATGCCGTTCGGGTTAAAGAATGCAGGAGCAACCTATCAGAGGCTTGTTAACAGAATATTTTCCAATATGTTGGGAAAGACAATGGAGGTCTACATCGACGACATATTGGTCAAGTTGGTCGTAGCAGATTGTAGACACCAATTTTCGCCCTCGGATGTTAAACACCTAAAATTGGAGTGCACTACAAGACCAAGGCATTAACCATCCTTAATTCAACTCAATCAACCACTAAGTCAACTCAATTTGACCATACATGTAACGCCCCGTACCCCAAAACAATGGGACATTACCATCAATCTACAATGAAACTCAAATCTAGCAGAGTCTCCCCTATAAACTGGACCTTTTGTCACCTGATAAACACAGTGCATATAATAAATATACACAGCGGAAGCAAAAGAAGCTAAAGGTATGCACAAAATTGCCACCCATTTTTTTTCTCAACTGAAATCCCAACGATGTAGGACCAGGAGGGACCTGTCAAGGCAACATTGTCTAAAATTATCCCATCCTCTAAGTCACCTGCAGTATAACTATGACATTCAATCTTTCACTTAACATGGACATATTTGTGATATAATATATAGTTATGTTTGTTGTTTCCCATCAAAATATATATAGCGAGAAAAGATAAAGTAAAAGTCACATTCATATAAATAAAAGTAACATAAAGCTCACAACTCGAGCCATAAAGCATAGGTCTCAAGGTTAACGAAATGGAGATAGAAAAATCATCTACTGTGACTGAAGAGAGGGAAACCTACATCCACCACAAAATAAGGAATCCCTCGCGTCTGTAAACTACGTCACATCGCCACTAAGGATCCTAACTCGATCCTCAAGCGTCAACTATAAAACCACGAGAATAATTGGGTGAGAAACTCAGTAGGTAGATCAACCATCCTAATATCATCGCATGCAGCGATTAATCCGATAACATCTCGAAAGCATTTGTAAAAGCAATGCATATTGTATAGTTGATTGAAACATCAAAGAAAAATCCT
>MVGT01001052.1:73171-96281 GCA_002174775.1 Macleaya cordata
TGCGGAACCATGGCAAGCCAACTCGCTCACCTACGTAGGTCGCGGAACCATATCAAGACAACACACCCACCCTCGTAACGATGAGGGAACCTTGTCAAGCTAACTCGCACACCAAGTCCGTGGAACCATGACATGCCAACACACAGATCGCCGGGCATGATCCGTGGAACCATGACATGCCAACTCAAAGATCACTCGGGCGGGAATCCGAGTGGAAGTAACACAGGCACCTGCCCACCTAAGGCATATACGGTTCTCCGTGTCTTCGTGAACCCTATCAAGCCCGGTAGTGAGATACTACTACCGTCTTTAGGTGATCACAGACAGAAATTCCTTTTTGTCACATTTTCCAAAACTGGGTTTCACATCGAGAAAACACTCGATAAAACAGAATCTCGTCTCTTCCAAAGGTTTTCAATATATCAAATATGGTTTTCCAAACATAACCATCATTTCATCCATATAAATCGTGATAGTAAGATTGAAGTCACATTTGTTCACAATCCACGAGAAATATTTCATAAACATGATATATAATCAAACATGCATTTTTCCATATTAAAATCAGTTTCTCAATGCTTTCTTCATAACATAAGTTTGTTGTTATCCATAAATCACATGCAATGCTTTGTATACAAGGAAAATACATACATATTAGTTCGAAACATGCATTTAAAATGGTTGGGTGCTATTAAGAAGAATTGACCACCTACCTCTAGCAGTACAGAAACTGATCCTCCTCACCCAGAGAGTCAGCAACACCCAGCTCACCAGTTGGAGAAGAAAAACAAAGGAGACGAAAATAAGGTTCTAGTACTTAGAACCAACAAGTCGAATAAATAGAAGAGGGACAATAAAATTAAAATTAAGAAACACCAATGACTTGAATACATCTCTAACCCTCACAAGTTAGCAGAATTCGAACTACTCCTACTTCAAGAGTCTCCAACCATCCCTTTTCTATCAAAAGACAAGTCAAGGCTATATGTCACTTAAAGCATCGATTAAGTTAACTTTACAATAATCCTCCAATATACTAGTAATCCTCAAACAATCCAAAAATAGGTAAACCGGACCATCTTAGACTTAGATTTATCCTCAAGGTTTCCAATACGATAGTTTAATCCACAATCAACTAGATACATGGTCTAACATAGCCAAGTTGATTTACAATTGAATCTTCAACACTCCTACATCTATAACATCAAATTTTTCTTATACAACTCGAGTCCAATCAATTCATTAACATCATACTAATAATTTCAAAAGCAAGAGCTATAAACACCCATTGTAAGCATCTAAACTATCACCATTCTAATTCAAGCTCAACCAAGATACTTTTACCATTTAACTAATTCACTACTTAAAATTAACAAAAATCAGTCCAAATAGTCTAGTAGACTTCTTCGAAATTTGATAACCATTATGAATATTCATATATTGATCAAGACCTGCGTCCCAAACTCTAAGCAAGGTAAACTTCAACTTTGACCATCATTAACAGTCTCAAGAATACTTAAAACAATCCACAAACTTCATCCTAGTTTTATAAGTCATTATCCACTAAAACAATGCAAGATTTTATATTCACCATCAAATTTATTTACCTTGAACATCAACTTTTTTTTTTCTATCATCATCCACAACTTTACTAGGATTAATTACCACAACCTCATCATTTTCAAATCTTCACTTGCATGCATCAAAAATGGAGGAATTAAGATCATAAAAACCATAAACTCATATCAAATCTTCAAACCTAACAGCCCAAAATTTCATCTTCATCATAAATTTTTATTTTTTCCTCAAAAACTCCAATTTACATCACAAAAATCACAAGATCTAAAACATTAGGGTGCTGATTTCTCACCTTAATATAAAAAAATTAGCCCATCTCATCACCTCTTCCACCATTGAGCTCCAAAACACCAAGATCTACACTAACAAGCAAGTTGAATAAAAACCCTAGGTTATTAACTCAAAAAAATCAGCTGAAATTGAAGGTGAAAATGGGTTAGAAATCTTACCCAAGGAGTTTAGAGGTTGAGGGAGAAGAATGGGGTTGAGTTCCCCTTCTTTTCCTTCCTTCTTCTTCTCCTTTCTTCTCATTCTTTCTTCTCCTTCTTCCTCACGTTTTTGCTGGTTTTTTTTTCTTCTTCTTCTCCCTGCAGCTGGGACGACAACTGCTGCTGCTCCTTCCCTTCTTCTCCGGCAGCAGCTGCTGCCCTCCTTCCTCTCTCTTTCTCTCCAACAATCTCTCACTCTCTCTCTCTCTCTCTCTCTCTCTCTCAGCTTCTCCTTCTCTCACTCTCAGCCTCTCTCTCAGCTCTCTGTCTCTCTCGGTCTCTCTCTCTCAGCTCTCTGTCTCTCTCGGTCTCTCTGTCTCTCAGCTCTCTTCTTTTCTTTCTTTTCTTTTCTCTTTTTTTTTGATCGGCATACAGCTGATTGGGAGAGAGGGTGGTGGCGGGCTGATTTTGGGTCACGGGTTGGGCCGCGGGTCAGGCCAAAAAAATCCTTTTCTTTTTTTTTGTTTTGCTTGCTTTTATTATATTATTATTATTATCATTTATTTTATTATTTTTTTTATTAACTCACTTGTTGGGTTGAGTCGCAGGACCGAATTCGCGGGGTTTCACAATACCTCAACTCAATTGGACTTAATTTGGCTTAAATTTGAGTCTAATTGAAGAAATTGGGTGAAAATCCCAAAATTAGATTCAAATTGGACCACATTAGGGTTCTCCGGACTTAATTAAAACTTAATTGATCCCTAATTGATGTTTAAAAGCAAGTAATTTCAAAAATTAGAGTGAAATTTAACTTAATTTGGGTTTAAAATCAAAATCAGAACAAGAATTGGGGCTGGAATGAACCCGGAACCACTTTTCAGAGGGGGAGAACCGTTAGAATATTCCTTGGAATATGCCAACGACTCTCCATTAGCCATTTTGTATGAACCGTTAGATCTTTGGCAGAAAATGGCTCACAGCTGGTCGTTTTGCTGCCTACCGTTAGATCTGATCAGATCTACGGTGGAAATTAAAAAGGCTATGAAACCCTCATTTTTTACCCTTTTTCCACCCAATTATTTTAGATCTCTCTCATCCACTCTCACCCTTTAACCCTAATTTTGTTTACACCCCACCAATCCTATTTTTTTCTATAAATAAAGGAAATCTCTAACATTTTGAGGGGGAGCATTCAATAGATCTTTAGGAGATCATTGAATATAACTCTAGTAGGAGCATTGGAGAGATCTCTTGGAGAGCATTCAATAGATCTCATAGGATATGTATTCAATAGATTTCATGAGTAATATTGAATAGCTTGAGAGCATTCAAGAGATTGAGAAGGAGAGAAATAGAGTTAGGTGAGAGTAAATCTATTTTCATGAGATTTTAGCCTTCACTTTTCATCAATCATCATCTACACCACCCATCCTAACCTAGACCTTGCACATTTAAACCTCATTCATCATGGGAAGAGCTCAAACTAATTGAGTTTTTCTTTCCATTTTGAGGTTGGTTAGAGAGCTAGTGGTAGATCACATCACTTTTCAAAAGAAAATTTTATTTTCTTCATTTATCGTCAGCAAAACAAATCATCATATCTTAATGGAGGGTTGATCAATGGGTTTTCTTCACTCTCTTCATTATGGATCTTAAGCAAAATAGGTAGGTGATCATCACCCCTTTTTCATTTGTAGTAGAAATTATATCCTAAATGTTGTATGATGTGGTTGAAAGAAAGAAATAAATGTGTCATTTTATGAATCTTTCTTCATGATATCATTTTGATGTGCATAAATAACTTGTTAGTCTTTTTGTTGGAATGCATTGTTATTAATCTTTATTATTGTAGAAATCTCTAAATACCACTTAAAATAAATAATGATTTAAACATGTTTAGCATTCATGTAACATGAAATAATGAGTGGTTAGATGAGCTAGCAAGATTAGCCCATTTTGGATGTTGTTCCATCATGTGATGATGTCCTAATTTATATAAAATGCATATTTAATGGTAAGGATGTCATATTTAGTATGAGAATTAATCATTTGGTCATGCTTTCAAACATGTGGATGTGCAAGGGTTAATTTTCACATCTCTACAACATAAAAAATGAGCAAAAACGTGCTGGAATCTTTCAATACAAGTTTCAAATAAAAAATCTGATATTGTAGTCTTGTAAAGCATGAAAAAATACACAAAATTGGCTCAAGAATGAGTCAAAAAGGTTGTGAAACGAAAACGTTATGGTAGTTTGAATGTACACATTTAATGTTTTCGACAAAATGCCTAAGAGAATGTTTAATGTGTAGATATGTTTATTTTGCTAATTTCACATTAATACATTGTTTTGCATGTTTAAATTCAATATTTTCGTCTTAGTTTTATATGAAACCCTAGGGCTTACATTAGAAACTTGCCACTCTTGATGATATGTCTTAGAAATCAACCAATAATGAAAATAAACTTCAAATAAGCTTTATGGGCCTGGCAAACCCATTCTCAAGCAAACCAACTCTACATTTTGTTGAGTGTTGGGCTTGCTTCATGAGTTTTAAACTCATTTCTTGAAATTGGATTTCATAAACCCATTTTCTTGTGTTGGCCTAGCAAGAATACATCTTGGATTAGGCCCACCTTTCCTTTTTGGGCTTGGAAATGCCTAAACCCTAATTCAAAACCCTAACCCATCAAATAAAATTGAACTAGGTTTCTCTCTCTTAGATTAGTTAATGTAAGCTAGGCTCCTTAGTTTAAAAAATGCATTAAAAATTAGGGTTGTGTGCTAATTTCGAGATTAAGCTAGGAACTGATCTAAACTCATCGAAATGTGACCACTATGGACTGGCACTCCTAAGTGTGGCATGCGTGCCTACACCACGTCGATGGTCTTGCACACTCGATTAGTTGGGTTAATTCTTAGACTAACCCCACCTTTGTAATAATCAAAGATTTTCAAGAATAAGAAAAGAAACACAAGTTTTCTATCTAATATTCAAATCATTTGCATTAGCTTTGGAACATATTCATCCTAGAGCTAGAAATTCTTCAAAAGCTAGGATATCTAGATTATTCGTGCCCGAATCTCTAGGCATATCTCATCCATTGTTTTCAAAATCATCATGCCACGTATGCAATAGCAAACACGTGTCATCATTAAGACCCATTGGGCCATGTGTACACATGTCAAATCATTTTCAAAATCAACAAACTTTCTCCCGTGCCACATGTACAGTAGTATACATATGTCATGTCGCGAAGTCCAAGTGATCACACACTAGGACATCATGGTTGCCAACACTTAGGATCGCGCCTAAGTGTCTTCCACGACATGCTCGTGGGATAGCATCCACGTGCACTATGACTGCTTGTACACAGATTCAAGACCACGTACATTCTTGTTGCTTGGGGAATCGCATCCACTCATAATTCTTGGGCCACACATAGGACAGAACCTATTCATGCCCATTTGTTTGTATATGGAATAGCATCCGCACATGAACTGATTGTTCGTGGAATCGAATCCACGTATAATCATTGCTTGTTTCGCGGTATAGAACCCACTTGTTCGTTCTTGTTTGTTTATAGGATAGAGCCCGTGAACAAATATGTCTGCCTCATATGGAATAGAATCCATAAGTTCTTTTCTTTACACGTGTCACTTTATTTCGACATGTGTTCTTAGACAGAGCATGTGTACCATCTTTTTATTTTTTTGCCCCAGAACTTTATAAGCATGAAACATAGATCAGGGGGTTGCAAACTTACTTTTCTTTGTATATACTCTTTCTTAGAATAATCTTAGTTTGATCAAAGAATTCTAAAATACCCCTTAGTTGTGAAGTAGAGGTTGATCTCACGATCAGGCAGTTGTCGGGTGCCTAACACCTTCCCGACCCGTACCAGGATTCCCTTACTATGAATCTCTTTTTGCAGACCAGACTAGTCAAGAAGATCACCATGTTTTCTGAAACAAAATGATTTTCCAAAATCGGGTCCTGATTCCCAAATTAATCAGGTGGCGACTCCTTTACACATCATAAACAATTCCTCCCCTAGTTAGGAATCTCGAGAAAAAACTCTATTCTTTCTCTCTTTGATCGTTTGCGGTCATGGATGGAAGGACAAAAGTTTTTTTATTCGGAGCGGATCCTACACAGATCAACACCTTGACCAACTGGACCAAACTTTCGAGGTACTTAAAAAATATAATATGAAACTTAATCCTTCTAAATGCTCTTTCAGTGTTTCTTCAGGAAAGTTCCTTAGATATCTAGTCACACAAAGAGGAATCGAAGTCAACCCTGAGCAGATCCGGTCCATCAGAGGGACTCAATCCCCCAGGAACATTAAAGAAGTCCAGAAACTGACCGAAAGGATAGCTGCCCTCAGTAGATTCATTTCGAGACTTTCAGAGAAGTGCCAACCATTCTTCTCCATTCTACGCAAGACGAAGGATTTCGAATGGACTCAGCAATGCGAAGAAGCACTACAACAGTTGAAGTAGTACCTAACTTCACCTCCTTTACTTTCAAAACCGAAGGAAGGAGAAACACTTTATTCGTACTTAGCCGTATCGAAAACAACAGTCAGCGCAGTGTTAGTGAGGGAAGAAGAGAAGAGACAGTACCCAGTTTACTACGTTAGTAAGAGTCTACTTGACGCAGAGACACGGTACAGTTAGTTCGAGTAGTTAGCACTGGCATTGGTGACAGCAGCAAGGAAGCTAAGACCCTACTTTCAAAGTCACAACATTACAGTCCTCACAACATACCCCTTACGAAGTATACTATATAAGCCAGTGTTATCGGGTCGACTAACAAAATGGGCAGTGGAAGTTAGTGAACACGACATCAACTACCAGCATCGCAATGCAATCAAGTCACAAGCCTTGGTCGACTTCATAGCAGACTTCACACCCAACATCCAAGAATAGGCAGAGAAGGAACTATTATATCTGCAACCATATGGCATGGGAGAGTGGAAACTTTCGGTCGATGGGTCGAGCAACGTAAAAGGTAGTGGACTGGGAATAGTGCTTACTTCACCAGAAGGTGGCGCCATTCAACAGTCTGTCCAATGTAGGTTCAAGGCAATGAACAATGAAGCAGAATACGAAACGCTCATCGCCGGGTTAAGTCTGGAAAAGGAAATAGGGGTTCAACAAATAACTGTAAACTAAGACTCCCAACTAGTAGTCAATCAGCTACAGGGAACCTACCAAGGTAAGGAACCTAAAATGGCGGCCTACCTTGCCTAGGTAAGAGAGTTGATTTCGTCATTTAACAAATCTACAGTCGTGCATGTTCCATGATTGGAGAATAGCCATGCTGATGCCTTAGCGAATTTGGGATCCGCAATCCCATCGGGAGAGCCCATCAACATTCTAGCCACTTACCTCCAATGACCCTCCATGTGGAAGTCTACAAGTGAAGAGGTCAAACTTGTGGCATTTGACTCTAATTAGATGACGCCCATAATAACCTACATCTTAAAAGGGGAGCTGTCAGCCGACCGAAATGAAGCATGTCGACTGCAAGCCAAAGCAGCAAGGTTTACTGTTTACAAGGACAAACTCTACAGGCGGTCGTTTTCAGGGCCCCTTTTGAGATGTGTCATACCAGAGGAAGCATAGTATGTACTTACCGCGCTTCACGAAGGAGAGTGCGGAAATCATTCAGGAGCCAGAAGTCTGACCAGTAGGGCACTCACCTCAGGATACTACTGGCCGACCATGAGGATCGACTTGGTCGATTACGTAAAGAAATGTGACAAGTGTCAGAGGTATGCCCAAGTGTCGCACCAGCCACCCGAGATGTTAAACCCTATCCTTTCACCATGGCCTTTCATGAAATGGGGAATGGATATCGTCGGCACCCTATCCAAGGCCACAGGGTCCAAGGTTTACATACTCGGAGTCACAGACTACTTTACAAAGTGGGTCGAAGCCGAAGCCTAAGCACAAGTCAGAGACAGAGAAGTGAAGAACTTTATCTGGAGAAACGTCATATATCGATTCGGGGTCCCAAAAGAGATTGTCATTGACAACGGGTCCCAGTTCATCAGTAATGACTTCAAAAGCTTCTCTGACACTTGGAGGATCAAGTTGAACTTCTCAACTCCGAGGTACACATAGTCAAACGAACAAGCCGAGTTGACCAACAAGACAGTGATCAATACTTTGAAGAAGAGACTCAAGCAAGCCAAGGGAAGCTGGGAAGACGAACTACCAGGAGTACTATGGTCATACCGAACGACAGCAAGGACCTCAACAGGCGAGACTCCGTTTGCACTCACCTATGGGACGGAGGCAGTAATCCCTGTGGAAGTTGGACTCCTTTCTGCGAGATATCAGTATACTGATGAAGATGAAACAGGCAACACTTATCAACCAACTCGATACAGTTGATGAACTGAGGGAGCGGTCACTCGACAGAATGACGGCCTATCAGAGAAGGATTGCTCATCATTTCAACAAGAATGTTTGAACCAGAGCATTTGGCAAAGGAGATGGGGTCCTACGCAGAGTATTTTAAAATACCAAGGAAAGAGGAGCTGGGAAGTTAGCCCCAACGTGGGAGGGGCCATACCAGGTAACAAGAGTGATAGGGAATGGATCCTACAAACTGTGTAGGGCGAATGGATAACCAGTAAAGAATAGTTGGAATGCCGTCAACTTAAAGTTGTACCATTTCTAGACCTCTCTCTTATTTTATTTTACTTTTATTTTTGAAAATTTTACTAACCTAAGCATCGGAGGGCCGATGGTGTTGCCATCGACCACCCTAACCTGTCCCTATGCAGAGCCTTACTAAACATGGGATGACGGCATCCGCAAGCTACAGAGGACAACACTCGAAAATGCAGTATTATCTTTGAATTTGAACTTTTTTCATTTGATTCTTTTTAAGTACTTTACTGACTTAAGCACCGGAGGGCCCATGGCAATGCCATCGGCCATTCTGACCTTGCAATTGCAGATCAGTCGTCAATCGCACTCGACAGGAGAGTACCACCTACTAAAGTTACCAACCGAAATTAATAGGTATACTCTCAGGCGTTGGTATGATCACACTCGACACGACGACAGACAGCAGAAGAACGAAGGAGATATCTCACTCGACACGACATCCAACTGAGAAGGATGAAAGAGATACTTACTTTATAAAATGAGCAATCGACAAAATGTACTATGTAAATCCAAGTTACTGAGTCAGATTGCAGAATTCTCGTTTATTTCACCAATGTAAAGACTGAATAAAGGTTTCAATGTTCAAGTCAAAAAAGTCAGACCCACTCAACCATTCGACCGCTCGACGTGATCGACAACTACAGTTCCATTGTACGTTAAAGTAATGAAATGAAGGCAAAAAAAAGTAAGTGTTGCATTGATTTCCAAATACCATCAAAAGGCTTACAAAATCCTACACTTACAAAAAAAACAAAAAGAATGGGAGAAACAAAAAAAAAGGTCTATGCATCCGGAGCTTCTGGATCCTCAGTCGAAGGCTTGACCTCTTCTTTGACGGGCAAGGGCTTCGTCAGAGCGGGCTCGGTGTCAGAGTTTAGGTCACCTTGACCACTAGCGTACAGCTCCTCATAGAGTGCGATGTCTTCGTCGAGGTTCCAGTCGACACTCTTCCCGACTTTGAACTCCTTCATGAGCTCAGCCCTGGTCTTCAGAATGGAATCCAGAGCCACAGTCTCGAGCTGCTAGAAGAGACTTGTGCTCTTCGCGAGCTCGGCCTCTAAGTCGGCCTGCAGCTACTTCTTCTCGGCCTCGAGGGAGGCACGAGTCCTCTCGGACTCAATCAAAGTGGAGGACTTCTTAGACTCAGTGGTCTTCAACCGCTCGTATTCGATTCGAAGCGAGTGATTGGTCGACTGCAAAGTCCTAACCTTTCGGTCAAGTGCTACGTTGTCGGACCGCAGGAATAGCACAATTTGGAGAGACTGCAAGAGGAAATACATAAGTCAGATTCCATTAAGTATAGAAGTCGACAATCAAATGAAATATAATGAAATCTACCTTGAAGGCTTCAACCACAACATATTATAGAGGCCGCGGTCGAGCTGAGTTCCTTGATTCGAGCCTTGTCCGATGGAAATAGAAGCTTCTCGACCGACCCTTTGATGGCAGTTGGGTCGGAGTAAACTGATATGTCGTTCGGGAACGACAGATTGATAGACTCCTCGCTCAGGTCGACAGACTCGACCCTTTTCCTTTTACCCGCAGCCGTACTCGAATCGACTAGGGCTTGGGTAGGTGGCGGAGAGAAGCTCCCTTCACCGACCAGTTCTGTCGAGGCTTCGGCTAGTTGCTTTGTGGTCGACTTCTTCTTTTTTAGCAGCTTCGAACGCATCCGAGCTGCAGCCTCTTCAAAAGACGGGATCTGGAAAGTCTTTTTCATTTGGTAGTCTGCAAAGACCCATTCTCTAGGAGTTAGATGCCTGATCAATAAAAACTCTTACCCCAATAGCTCAAGCGTTGTAATAGTTAGTAGGATAAACAACGCATTGACTGCTCGGGGAAGAGGAGTAGCTTCTAGATCCTTGATCGACTCCGACCACGGTCGACTTAAAGAAAAGCGCTCTTCTGACAAAAGACTTCTCCAATCTTGGTCCATATCGGAGATAGCGAGAATTTGTTGTGTTCGCTCGACAACTGCTGCACTGTGCATAGGGGTTTGGTTGAATCTTTGCCCTACAAAGAAAAACAGTAAATAAGATTTCATCGATAATGAATTAAGGCACTATTACTAAAAATCTTACCTAACACTCGCCAAGAGTTAGGGATGTCCGACTCTGGATTTCACCCGAGGACCAGTCGACCTCTTGCTAAGAAGTTGGCATCTTTCCAATTGCAGTCGTTAGTGGTCAGACGGCTTATCAGGTGCTCTCGACCAACTCGGAGCACAAACTGATAACGAATTTTCTCCTTATCGTGCTCCTTCAAGTAGTAGGAGTACAACACCTCTTGTAGGCCGACTGCTATTCCTCGTTGCTCGTCCAAAACCTCGAACCCGAGTAGCAGTCTCCAGCCGTTCGGCATCAGTTGGCTCGGTGCAACTTCGAAGTGGCCAAGGACCACCTGAACCAGCTTAGGGATCGACAAATGGAGTCCCTGGATGAAGGAGACCTCGTAAAGGAAGGTCCAACCCAGAACCTCCCAGTCGACACGTTCGTGTCCCTTAGGAATCCTCAACTGCACCGACTCTAGGATGCGGTATGTGAGGCGCAGCTGAGTCAAGTCGGATGACTCAAGCTTCGATCTAGTGTTGTTCGGTAAAATATCCTGGGGTCGACTGCGTCCGTCGGAGTCGACGTGCCCTTCCTTATTGGCACCATCACCCCTACGGTCGACTGTGGCTTCCATCAGGTCGAAGTCAGGATGTCCGGCCCTCAGTACTGCACCTGATTCGACCTTGCCAACCACTCTAGTTGGCTGCAATAGAGTCTCCTGGAAGAATTTTATAGTCGATTCTGCAATGGTAACATCATCTGCCCTTGTTTCACGCCACGCGGAGTTCGCAGTCGACATGTCTAATCAATTGCCACTGGTCGAACTCGACTCAGAGTCGAAAAGCATGATAGCAGAGACGACTTCAAAAAATAAAGGGGAGAAAGGAACCGACAGTTCCAGAACTTACCATTGCCAGAAAAAAGAGCTATTCCCGGCCAAACTATAACCTGGAGAACTAGAATCGGCAAAAAAAAGGCCAGAAAGCCCAGGAAAAGAATTCAACCTCGTCAAAAAATAAAAAAGAGGAAAAAAGAACGTTCCAAACAATTGAAAGGAGAACAGGTTAACTGGGAAATGGATGTAACTGGGGTTTTGCTACGAAAACCCCAAAATCTACAGAAGAAGATTTCAAGAGGAAAGTAAGGAAAGATTTCAAAAAAAAAGAAAGAGAAAGATTTCGGTAGAAAGAAAGAAAGCAAGAAAGAAAAAAGAAAAGTAAGAGGAGGAACTCACTGAAAAAAAAAAAGAGAAAACTCGCCGAAACTGAAGAAACTTTGAAAGCCAAATGGAGGAACGCCGCTGAAATTTTCTCTAACTCTCTTCTCTGTAGAAACGCCAAGTGAAGAAGAATAAAGGGCGCCTTCCCATTTAAAAAAACACATCTTAAAGTGAGGGACACATGTCAAGATTCTACTGGGCGTGTCTTACGAAAAGCCGCCTTCACAGTCTGGCAACGAGCCGTTTCGCATGCCTCGATCCCAAAATGAATGAGGGAGTGCCGAATAGTCACCACTCTTCTAGAATCTCCATCTTCAAACAGAATCGAGCCCTGAGACGAAGCCGACTGGAACTCAAACAGGATAACGACCATACAGATCCCAGCTAGGTCTCTCACTCGACCTCATTGGTCGAATGCTTCCAGGCACCATGTGCCTAAAGCTACAGTCGACATCCCAGGTCGACTGCTATCAGGCACCAAGTGCCAAGCATCTCTGCGGTCCCCGTGGTGACCGTACCAAAGCATCCTAATCGACTCTCACGGTCGACTACTTCAGTCGAGCTCATGGTCGACTGCTTTAAGGCACCATGTGTTTAATGCTTCAGTCGACATCCTAGGTCGACTGTTCATAGGCAACTTATGTCCAACGCCCCAATCAGTCTCTTAGGTCGACTTCTATCAGGCACCAAGTGCCTAAATCTCCATAGACATTCGTTCGACCATGTCGAAACATCACATGCCCTTGGTCGATTGCTCTAAAATACCCCAGTCAACTTATGCGGTCGACTGCTCCCATACATCTCAACCGCCCCTGGAGTAGGCTGAGCACCACTTGCCAAACCACGCAGTCGACATCAGGAGTCGACTGCTTCGAACCATTGGGCAAGGAGGTTTTTACTCAACCAAGAGCTAACACAAATCCCATTAGTCGACTGCTACTCTCTAACTCAAGATCATTTGACTTAGAGAGTGGGGGACAAACTGTAGTGGCTAAATCTGTAGTGCACCCCAAAGGCCTGCAGGCCATAGCACTGGTACCTCTTACCGGGCGCAGAGGCCCATTGGGCCACGCCCAGTCTCTCTGGCCAAGTCCCCAAAGGTGGCAAGAGTTTGACGAGTTCAAATAGAGGACTTAGTCCGTGCATGACTCCTCAACCGCCATGGAATCTTCCTAGGATTTGGGGGGGGGGAATCCCGAGATCTCAGGAAGACTTATCTGCATCCCCTCTTATAAAAGGAGGGGCGCAAGTCAGGAGGGGACGGGTGAAGAAACAGAAACACGCACACTCTCTCTCTCTCTCTATCTTTCTCTAAGGGAAATCTCTCTACAACTTAAGAACCAAAACTGCATCCACTACTCGAGGTGCGACCATCTTCCCTAGAGGGATTTCGTATTCAGGTCAGAGATCCGACGGCAAAGATCCCATCTTCCACCATCTTCATCCACGATCTACAAAGATAGGTGACACATATCCTTTTGTTCTCTTTAACTTTCCATTCAACTTACTTTTTCAAACCAAACTAACTTGACCGTCCGAGACCTTAGGCTGGCACCACCCCGGCGCCAAGGAATCTTCACGATCATTCTGTCATTTAACCTGTGCAGATTGTCGGTGCCCAGATCTAAAATCAATTGTGGAATCTACGGTCTACAGGTATTACTCTTCTAATGCATTTGTTTGGTAGAAGCCCAAATGTAAAGAGCAAACCCAATGTTAGAAGACCAATGTTATTGACACTACCCCACTTTTATCCCTTGTGACCCCGCCTAATTTTTTCTCAAATTTTGATTGGTAATGACCTCCCTTTTTTTAATATAATTTTTTTAGATAATAAAATATATAGGAGCTTTTTTATCCCCACCCCACAAACCAAAATACACCAGTCATCTTCATCTTCATCTTCCCTACCACCGGCGACCACCATCACTACCGCCGACAACCGAAAACAAATTATTTTATTTTATTTCTGATTCCCACCTTTCCCCACCCCCTTCCACCATCGTTCCACCACCACTGTCCCACCACCATCACTACAAAATTTTAGATCTGGAGAGAAAAATGTGAGAGAGAGAAAGAGGGAGAGAGTAGGTAGAGAGAGGGAGGAGTTAGAGAGAGAGAGGGGAAGAAAAAAAAATCTGAAAAACTAATGCTCATAGTTGAAGCAAGGAACATTATAACTAATGCTCGGAGTTGCGACAAAGAGTACTAGTGTATATGCTCGTAGTTGCAGCAATGAGCGCTATTACTAATGCTCGGAGTCACGGCAAAGAGCATTAGTGTATATGCTCGTAGTTGCATCAAGGAGCAAAAAATTAGGACCTGATTTATAACGCTCTTTAATGCAACTACAGCATGTACACTAATGCTCTTTGCCGCGACTCCGAGCATTAGTAATAGCGCTCATTGCTGCAACTACGAGCATATACACTAATGCTCTTTGTCGCGACTCCGAGCATTAGTAATAGCGCTCATTGCTGTAACTATGAGCATATACACTAATGCTCTTTGTCGCGACTCTGAGCAGTAGTTATAGCGCTCCTTGCTGCAACTACGAGCATTAGTTTTTCAGATCTATTTTTTTTCTTCCCCTCTTTCTCTCTAACTCCTCCCTCTCTCTACCTACTCTCTATCCCACTCTCTCCCTCTCTCTCTCACCTTTTTCTCTCCAGATCTGAAATTTTATTTCAGATCTGAATTTTTTTTTTCAGATCTGGGTTGTAGTGATGGTGGTGGGAGGTGGTGGTGGTGTTGGTGGTGGGACAATGGTGGAAGGGGGTGGGAAACGGTGAGAATCAGGAAAAAAATAAAATAATTTTTTTTTCCGGTTGCCGACGGTGGTGTTGGTTGTCGCCGGTGGTAGGGAAGATGAGATGACCATTTTGGGTTGTGGGGTGGGGATAAAAAAGCTCCTATATGTTTTATTATATAAATAAATTATATTAAAAAAAAAGAAGAAGTCATTAACGATCAAAATTTGAGAAAAATTTAGGCAGGGTGAGAAGGGATAAAAAATGGTAATGTCAGTAACACCGGTCCGTTAGAAAGATACATTTATAGCGCCGTTGTAACAGTGACCCTACGTTTTTAACTTTGAAAGTTCTAACGGATACCTTTATAACATTGGTGCCAGGTTTAATTCGAACGTGGCCCGCAGGTGTACGGACCATCAGTTTTCTTTCTCCAGCTTTCAACCCAAAAGCTGAAAGCTGGAGAAAACAAAACCAAACAAAAACAACTCCGTTTTATTTCTTTCCCGTTTTGAGCGTCCTTGATTAAAATCACCAATTTTTATCTGATCATAATCTCCAATTTTCAGGTCCTCTTATTTAATTTCCTACCTTCTCTCTTTCTCGCTCTATCTCTCTAGCTTACGAAGATCCATTTGACAGGGACTTTTAGCGGGTTTTAGGGTTTTGAAAGGAATTGCAGAAGAAGAGATCTATGGGTAACATGAATTCTGCTTCCGAAGATAGTGATGGTATTTATCAGGCTCCAGTGGTGTTGAATATTTACGATCTTACCCCTATTAACAATTATACGCGTTGCTTCGGGGTGGGAATTTTTCATTCTGGAATTGAAGGTATGAAATTTCTCTAATTTGCTTCCTTCGTCTGTGAGTTTCTTGTTAGAATTTGGTTTTATTTTGTTTTTCAAGAGATGGGTTTCGTTGTTCTACCCCATTTTTTTGTGGGTTTTGGTGATAGATCAAGATTAGTTCTTCCTAGTTGTGCTATGCTGAATTCTCTTAATTTAGGATGAATTGCTACGTGGGTTTGGTGTATTGTGTTAGATTTTGATTTGTGTTTTTCTCAAGTTTTTGATGTTTCGTGGTTGTTAGTTTAGAAATGGATATTAATTTTTGAATGCATGTTTGTAGATCCTTGCTTGGAAGAAGAAAAGGTGAGTAATTTGTGTTGATCTTGTTATATAATTTATTTCTTACCATGATGGTCTATGGGTTATAGTAATTAGTGCTCAGTCTGTCTTTTCTTCGTATTGTCAATATGAAAGTTTTGTGGCTGAAAACGTAAGAGATCTTTAGATTCACATAAAAAGTTTATGGTTGGTAGATTCGCAGTCCAAAATGACCTATAATTGTTAATTGATACCAAGATTCGACAGCAAAGTTATAAAGATTCAAGTGGGTGATTAATTTGCCTATAGCATGCAAATTGCAAAGTTGTTGGATTATTATCAAAATGTTCATTTTGATGATCTCCGAAAGAGAATAGAGATAGTTTGATAATCTCCGAAAAAGAATGAAGATAGTTTGGTAATCTCCGAAAAAGAATGAAGGTAGTTTGATTATCTTTGGAAAAGAATTAAGATTTTGAGCTAGGCTTAGTTTGGATGTAATACACGAATTGTTGTATGTGGGTTTTGTTTGTATCCGTCATGAATCTAAGGATTTAATTGTTATATATGGGTATGCATTTTCTAGTGGACAAATTCTGCCTCTGGTTTTTGTTTGATTTGGGACGTAAGCATACATATATACGACAAAATACCGATAAAAATAAAAAAAGTTTGACAACCATATGATGCTAAAATTTTCACGCAAACGGTTGGTTCATGCAAGCTTTCTCATTAACTACTGATTGGTCAATTGCTTACGTAGCACAAATTCTCTTTACTAACCTTGTGCAGTATCCACACTTCCGGCATAGAAAAAGATTCTGTAATTGAATCTATATTCTTCAAGGCGTGAATCGAATCTCATCCCTTATTGTGTGCCGCATATTCCAAATTTTCTCTGTGAGTCATTTAATCACGTAAACCCTTTTTGTTCCTCTTCCATTCCGTGATTTGGGCTTTAGGCACCGACTCAACAATTGGGCCTCTCAGTCTAACCGAGAACCTTAGAGTTGATACACCTGTGGTTCATTCCATAATTTTTATACATGGCGGAAAGTATTATTTTAAGAAACCGAATTTACTGGATATGAAATTAATGATTTTGATTAGAAGAAAGTTGTTTTAGGACCTTCTTTATGATTGAATAATTTGCAAGCTTGTTATTTGGAGTTCAATTCATCAGGAATTTGGCTATAGGCATTTTGTATTTAACCTCTATTTTAGCTTGAAATTGTTGTTTATAATTATTACAATAACCATATATGGATGAAGCTGAGAGAGAAATTTTTTCTAATGAGTTCTATCACATGGTTGTTTTGTAATAACAGTCCATGGTTTGGAGTATGGATTTGGAGCCCATGACTTCCCAGCAAGTGGAGTTTTTGAGGTGGAACCAAAGAGGTGCCCTGGTTTTATATATAGATGCTCCGTCCCATTGGGTTATACAAACATGCCTCCTACTGAGTTCCGGGCATTTATGGAGAACGTAGCTTCAGAATATCATGGTGACACCTATCATCTGATCACCAAGAACTGCAACCATTTTACAGAAGACATGTCCTTGAGATTGACTGGCAAAGAAATTCCTGGATGGGTGAACCGGCTTGCCCGATTAGGTACAGAATCATATCTTTGCCAGATAATAACCTCTGATCTTCTGCATTACATGTTTCCTTTATATGCTATTTCACTTTGATGTAGGATTTCAACTGCAATATAGTTAGAGCAACTCTGTTTAGACTGTTCTAGTTAACAAATTTAGTTAGTTTGAGCGGCTGCATGCGTATGCAAAAGTTGTGATATGCTACCATAACTTTTTTTTTTTTTTTTTTATAGAAAAAGACATTTTTCGGTTTCAATCCTTTTAACTTTGATATTCTCATGACCTTGAAGAGAAGAAAAATGAAATGAAGTACCTTTGTTTCAACAGTTCATCCATAGATACAAATCAAGTAATTCTTCTTATATATATACCATAAAAGAGAGTTTTAACATTCAGAATCTGGTCCAATTTTCAGGTGTCATGTGCAGTTGTTTACTTCCTGAAAGCCTCCAAGTAACCACTGTGAAACAGTCGCCTGAGTATCATGGTTGTTCTGGTTAGTAGTCTATACTCGCATTTAATCTTGGTTCTCTTGGCATCAAATTGCTATCTACCAAAAGATTATATCTTGATTTTTATTCAAGATATAGTTTTTTTCTTTTTTTCTTTCTTCGATAAAAGAACTTTCTCATAAATTCTATTTTTCTTTCCACTAAAACTCTTGCTTTCCTAAAATATCAGAATCATTGTTAAGAAACACTCGAACCATGACGCTAATATTAGTTATTCTATGTGGCACTCAGAAGAAGATGGGTCTGAGTCTCAATCCACGGCAACAACGCGTGAGCCTACGGAAAGTGATGATGCAGAACAAGATAAACATCTACTTTCACCAACTATGGGCGGTGTGGAGTTGGCTTTTATCAGAGAGACGACCCAACGGTGAAGTTAAGCTCTCTTCTAGAAACAAAAAGCAACCTTTTTTTCCAAGTTCTTCCAATCTATGTTCAGAAAGAGTCCATACATGATGGAATTACGCAATTGCCATCTTACAACCCGAACTTACTCTGTATTTACTTATTTTACCTTTGGGTGCCCCCATTGCTTGCGCAGGGTCTGTTGTTTGTTTCGCGTTTAAAGTGTTTGTTGGGAGTTCAGGAATCTTGGAATCAGAAAGTAGTCTTGTTATTAACCATCGATTCACAGGAATGCTTAGCCATCCATGGTGGTTTTGATAATGAGAAAAAAATGAAACCTGTTTCTGTTAGGTTCCCATCCCCTATCCTCTCTTTTCTTTCAGTGCAGGCTTCGTTGAGTTTTTGTGTTGGATTTGTGTTATAATTTGGCTTGGTATAGTTTAGTTCAGTTACGCAAAACCAATATTCTGAAAATGGATACTACTGAAGCATACCAAACAAGAGTCATGAAGAAATTGTGCGGTCAAATCAAATTGTGGACCGGACGAATACTGTGGAATGGATGGAGTGCTACGAATTTGTTATTGCTCACCTATCGTACACGCTAGTGAAACCTAAGTAACCAGAGCGCAGAGCGGGAGCGTCGGAGCGCCTAATTAAAATTTTTCTTAGGTTCAGAGCGCCCTCGAAGTGCCTGTGTGTATATATATAATTCGAAAATTTCCCACAAAAATAATTAAAGTGCTTAACAAATTCATCATTTCTAGAGTTTCAATAATCTTTTAATGGGGTTAAAAGTTAAATTATGTAATTATTTTTTGGATATCTGCTTGAGGGGTAGTCATAATCTTCACAATAAAAAATAACCCTTGGATCAACTCTATTTGGCCCAACATGTGGGAGTAATCGGAGTGCGAGAAAAGATAGGTAGAATATCTAAAATGTTGTGAAGTTATTGAGTTCTATAATTTATACTCATTAATTTACTTAATAGTTAAAGGGCATCTTAAATT
Organism: Macleaya cordata; assembly: GCA_002174775.1. Classification (NCBI taxonomy): domain Eukaryota; kingdom Viridiplantae; phylum Streptophyta; class Magnoliopsida; order Ranunculales; family Papaveraceae; genus Macleaya; species Macleaya cordata. The sequence continues at coordinate 92,474 of MVGT01001052.1, forward strand.
AGTGCATTTATAAAAGCATGCTAGTATTTCATTCATTATTTTATTTTATTTTTTAAAATTATATTTATTAATTAAAATGGACCAAGTGGTTACATTGTAGTAATAAGATTGAGATTCACTCAAGAGAACTTCAAGTTTTACTTTCTAAAGAATTTAGTCCCACATAGGATAGAGTAAAGAGGGGAGACCTCCAAGAGGTCTTATAAATTATTTACTGATGTTGTACTTATCTATTGAATCAACTTTAGTCCCACATTGGATAGCGTAAAGAGGGGAGACCTCTGGGAGCTCTTATAAATATGCTTGTGCAACAAACATTGTTGAATTGAAGGATTTATCTCAGAGCGCGGTTCCCAAATATTGGGTGTGCGGATCCCAATCCGCAAATCCGTGGATTGGGAGCGGGAGCTTGATAGGGGATAGGCGTTTCTGGTTTCTAAGAGTGAAACGCACAACTATTAACGTAACTGTGTGGTCCACAATTTGACTGCACAATTCTTATCGGGCGATAACACGATTTTTAAGGATGTAACGATAAATTAAATTCCAGCTTCTTTGGGCATGTTCCGTCAAAAGTATAAATGTAACATGGGATAACACGATTTTTAAGGATGTAACGATAAATTAAATTCCAGCTTCTTTGGGCATGTTACGTCAAAAGTATAAACGTAGATACCCGATGCCAACTTATAAAATGGGCCCCTATATATATATATATATTAAAGAGCGGCCCCCGCCCCACGTGTTTCGTGCGTGTGTGTTAGATGTCCAAACGCACTACGCGCGTTGCCTTCATGCGTGTTTTGCGCGCTTCTAAACTCATTTTGCCCCCTCACACGAGCTGTGAGTTGGCAAATTATGTAGCGCATTATTAATAAAAGAAATAAGTTTTCATGTGATCTCATTTAGAGCCATACGACCCCATTGGTAACTATTTATGGGCTCATTGGCAACTACTTATGGGTTGATATGATCTAAACGGTAAGGAGATCATCATAAAAAAAAATCAGCCTTTGGATCGACTCTATACGACTCCACTAGCAAGTATAAACCAAGTGTAAATAAATAATTAATATTAGCGGGACATATCTGGTATTTCAAAAAGCTCTTAAGAAATAAAAAAAACAGACGTTTCTCTCTCTCCTTCGCTTTTTCTCTCTCCTTCCCTCTCTTTCTCTCTCTTTCTTGTTCCTCTTCTCTCTCCTCTTTCTAACTTTTTTTTAAAGTACGGACCCGACGTGGGTCTTCCCTCTCTCTTTCTCTCTCTTTCTTTCTTTTTTCTCTTTTCTGTCCCTCTTTTTCTCTTTTTTTTTCTCCTTCTTCCAGCATATGAGAGTGTAATTTGTTAAAAATGCAGGGGCATTATCGGAAAACATAAAATGGCACGCAGGGCCTTCAATCGAGCCCGCTTTTTGGCTCAGCTCGGCTCCACAGCTCCCCTTTCTCTCTCTTTCTCTCTCTTCCTGTTCCCTGTGTGGCTCGGCTTAGACGGCTCGACTCGGCTCAAATCGAGCCTCATAGGAGCCCCCATTATAGTATAGATAGTAAAACTAGGAAATGTCCAAAAATAAAATTCATTGACTATCTCAAAACTTTTTTGTTAGGCACAATATAGTTCTCATATAAGATCCAAACCAATGTCAATGCAACAATGCCTATAATCATAAACTAATAATTTTCGTGTCAATAAAGACCACCCAAAAAAATAAAGAAGAACATGATCACTTAAATGTTGTTCTTTTGCTTTAAAATCACCAATTATGCTAGCATAATTTTTTTTAATGGAATTATACTAGCATAATCAAGCTTTGCTACTGACAAAAATATTTAGGAGAGAAAGAGTCAAAGAGAGAAGGTTTGGGCTTTTTAGTTTCACCTGAATGAAGAGTTTCCCTTTCTCTGTCTGCTGGGTTTGATCGTATGAGAGAGAGAGAGAGAGAGAGAGAGAGAGTTGAGAAGTAGAAGGTGAAGTAATGAACGAAATGGAAGAAGGGGCCTAATTTTTATGTTCACTTGGGAGTAATTTTGTATAAATATTTTCATTTGGGTGTAATTTTGGGTTTTAGCAAACAAACTAATAGGCCCAGTTTTATGTTCATTTGGGAGTAATTTTGTCAAAATATTTTTATTTGGGTGTAATTTTAGATTTTAACAAATAAACTAATGGGCCCAATTTTTATATTCACTTGAGGATAATTTGGTTAAAATGTTTTCATTTGGGTTTAATTTTGGGTCTGAACAAACAAACTAATGAAATTATTTTAATATAACATATAATAGCTGGAGTGACCCTATGTTTGGGCGTTTTCGGTTACTAAGGAGTAGCAATATAAATTTAAAAATAATACAAATCATGAGGGGTGTGAGATTAACACTCCACCTTGGGATGCTAGGCAATAAGAAATGCAATAGGAAAATGCACGAACTTTAGCATTTTCTATCAATAAAAGCCTTCAAAAGACATCAACTGAGAGTTCGGATAATCTACAACTTTTAGATATAATAAAAAGTCAAGCCTTAATTAGCAAAAAGCACTTCTCAAAAGGATACGAGCCCCCCACACGCGCTTCACGCGTGTGAGTTGGCTGTCCATCACGCGCTACGCGCGTTCATTAAACCGTGCGTGCTTCGCGCGCGACAAATTCAATTTGCCCCTTCACACGCGCTACGTGTGTGTGAATTGATAAATTATGCGGCACATTATTATTGAAAAAAATAAGATGCAGGTGGGCCCACTGATGACAGTGTATATGCGGATGCGATCTAGACGTTGAGGAGATCATTGTAAAAAAAAGTCAGCCCTTGGATCAATTCCATATGACCACATTGTCAAGTGTAACCCAAGTGTAAACAAATAAATAATATAACAGGATATATTCAGTGTTTCTTAAAAAGAAGTTAAAAAAAACAAAAAAACAAAACAAAACGATAAACACGCATGTGGTCCCCTCCCTTCTCTCTCCTTCTCTCTTCTCTCTCTCGTCCTTTTCCCTCGCTTTCTCTCTCCTCTTTCTATCATCGTTTTCTTAAAAAAAAGTTGAAATTAGAGTTCGGAACTCACGTGGTCCCACTGGTGACTATGTATAATATAATGTAATCTAGACGTTAAGGAGATCCTCGTCAAAAAAAATAGCCCTTGGATCAATTCCATATGATTCCACTGGCAAGTGTAAATAAATAAATAATGCTACGGGACATAACCAATATTTTTGGGTACAAAAGGAGTTTTTGGTTGTTAAGGTAAATTATGCGGTGCGTTATGAGGTGGAGATCAACGACATAAAAAATTAGCCCTTATGTCAACTTCATGTAGCACCAACGTTAGGTGTAAACATAGTGTAATTATTACTATAAAAATAAAGGAGAAGGGCATGATTGGTATATATAGCAGGACATAACCGGTATTATATTAAGATGAAGTAGGATATGATCGGTATTGATCAAAATGTGGAAGGGCAACATTGGAAATAAAATAGGGACAGAGAAGGGCATGATTGGTATATATAGTAGGACATAACCGGTATTATATTAAGATGAAGTAGGATATGATCGGTATTGATCAAAATGTGGGAGGGCAACATTGGAAATAAAATAGGGACACGTTGGGTATTTATATAAAAGACGTTGAACGACCAAATTCGGTCGGCTCAAAATGGAGCCCCTTAGAGCATCCACAGTCATATAAGCTAAAAAGGTGTTTTAGCTTTCTCTTATTTAGCCTACAAGACCGAGTTACACAGTGATAGGTTTTTAAAAAAGTTTGAGAAATTATTTAAAAACTGGTTAAAAGGATATAACCGTCATTTTT
>MVGT01001052.1:96663-148180 GCA_002174775.1 Macleaya cordata
AAAAAAAAAAACAATGAGACGTGGTCTTACCTCTACGCTCCATGGGACGTAGTTTCTGCTCCACGCCCCGTAAATCTTTCTCCAGACTCATTTCCAAAAAGCTAATTTTAGCCTATCTGGGACTCTCGTAGGGGGAAATTCTTATTTTCCCCTACCCACCACTCAACTCAAATAAGGTAAAAAGGTATTTTATCATACCACTGTGGATGCTCTTAGGAGCCCCATTACAGTATAGATAGATTAAATTGATCCTATAAAAATTAAGACAAAGCATCACCGAACCAATTGATGAGATTAGAACCTCAGCCTCAAGTATTCTTCAAGATGGTCAAGATCCTTATGAAGAATACTATTCTCCATAAAAAGGTATTTTATTATGCTAAAATTTAGCATATCCTTTTAACCTAAAAATGTTATATATAAGAAAAAAAAAAAAGTATTTTTCCTGCTAAGAACAACTTCCCCCGAGATGGTATCTGTATCTGATGTTAATAGTGTCGACAGAAGATGCTAAAAATGTCTAGTGACTTAAGATGCTAATAGTTTTGACCTGATGACTGTATCTATTGCTAATAGTGTTGACATAATAAGATGCTAAATATGACTGGTGACTTAAGATACTAATATTATTGCCAGAAAATGCTAAAATGATAAAGCATACTGAAGATGCTCTTGGCTAATAGTGTCGACAAAAGATGCTAATATAATGTTGTTCTTCCATCTTCTGCAAGTATAATGTTGTTCATATAAGTATGTTGTTTTCTATCTTTGTTCTTATATCTCTGTTCGTTATATAGGGTGTCATCTACTATATCTTCATAATGATAACACAAGGGTTTGTCGGGCAACTCTGCAGATGGTGGGATAATTATCTCACAGAAGATCATAGATTGTCTATAAAAATACCTCTGTTAAAAAGGACACCGATGGAAAAATTCTTTTTGACGAAGATGGATAAGATATATCAGATGCTGTCTATACTCTTATGGTCAATATTATCCAACACTTTATAGGCAGATCCATAGATACTTATTCTAAACATAGAGAACAACTCATGAATCTCAAGTGTAATAGACTAACATATTTCGCTGGTACAAAGATATATTTTTATCCAAAGTCTTCCTTATTGATGCCAATAAAGATTTTTAGAAAGAAAAATTTATCTCTGATTTACCTCGATCCCTTCCCTTGAAAAAATTAGGCTTCACCTACGGAAATGGTATGATTTGGATGATTTATGGAACCAGAATGTGTTTTTTTGCAGACGTAAAAGTAAGGGCCCGTTTGGTTCGCGATTGGAAAACATGTTTTTAAAAACTAATTTACACCTAAACTAATATGCATTTTGTACTATATCCAAAACTGTTTTAGGATTTACAATAAAATCATAACAAAAAAATGTTGTTTTCTTTGTTTTCAATGAAATCATTTAGGATTTTATAGTAAAGTCAAAAAAATAGTTTTAGATGTGATACAAAATGTAGTTAACTTAGGTGTAAATTAGTTTTTGAAAACAAGTTTTCCAATCGCGAACCAAACGGGCCCTTCTCGTATATGATTCCCAATTTTGGTAAGGCCGGTGTTATTAGTAGGTGGTCAATAAATGCCCCTACTTAAAAAGAAGGCAATAGAACCAAGAAAACAAATGTGCATTAGCGCAACGGTTTTCGCACCTTTAAGAGTCATGAGTGAGCATCCATTGCTTGTTCGGTGGAAAAAAATTCTTCTACGTTGGAGTCTAATAGCACAGTGTGTGGATAGTGAGGAACGATCAAACTATGTATGGGGCCAAGAAGGGGAAACAAGTTACGAGGTTTCAGAGATCAGACAATGCAAGTAAAATACAGCTTGTGCGATTTCTAGAACCATATCGTTTATGAAGTTTGTATTGTTTGATTTTTGGCAAGTGCTAGCTTGTTTAATTAGTAAAGTAAGTTGTTGTTGTTATCACAGGCCAAGATTCAAATTCTGTTTGCATCTAATAAATTAGAAAATATTGTAGCGCATACATAATCTAAGAGTGTACGCATGATTACTCTTTGTCGTCAATGGTTGATCTTTCAGTGCTTGCAGATTGGTGGTTTCTCTCTCCCTTCTCTCCGACTATTAGGGGCGCTCTATTACTTACGCACTTGCGTACGTACTTGTAATCGATCAATAGTCCAATCATAAAATAAAAAACTATCAGATTTAGAAATCCAACAGGACATGTTTAAAATGTTGGGCCAAAAGTCAACGACCACTTGCTTGGTTGTTTGGCATCCCTCCCTATGATATGGGAGGTTGTGGGTAATAATGGTATTACCATATAGGTTTGGCCTATGTAATTAATTATCGTCGGTAACTTTTATCCGTCCGTGGTGGTGTGCTTTTTGCGTATATTCTTAGTAATTTCTCACTTCTTATCCACCCCTTCTCCCTTATTGTAATTTTGGCATTAATCCAACCATTCAAAAAAAAGTAATGTTGGTCCAGAAAAGGTAAAATGCTGTGCGGAAATATCCACACCTTAATCCAAATCAATGGTTTAGAATAACGGTAGTGCTAGGGCTACCGAAATCCCTACCGAATTTGCTACAGCAGGCACATTTCACGGTGAGATTCATAACACTTTAGGATGGGATGCGAAATACGAGGAGATGCAAATCACTTTGACCGTTGGATGCTTGAGTGGTAGCAAATTCTGTAGGAATTTGCTGTAACTCAAGCATTACCGTTAGAATAATTCGTCGTCATTGTCGTCGTCGTTGTCATCATCATCGTCATCATCTTGTATATAGCTTACGTAAGTCTAGGAAAAGTCATATGTTTGGATCTTGGATACTACCTTGAACCTCCATTCAAGTGATATACTAAAAAAATTATGGTTCCCATTGTCTGCATTCCTTTTTTTTTTTATCAGATTGTTGTAGAGCCTACCATGTAAATTTAGCATTATTCATCACATTTAATGGATGCATGTATTTTTAAAAGAATAATGTTGGAAGTACTCCGAGGATGACTCCCAGGATGAGGTGGCAAGATCTGCTTCAAACGTGGAAAAGTAAAAAGCAACTGTACACATGCAGATCTTGCAACCTCATCCTGTAAGTCATCCTAGGAGTACTTTTAGCATAATTTTTTTTAAAATAGATAATCATATCAAACACAATTTCATCTACATATGTAAAACATAGTTTTCCAAACATAACCATCATTTCATCCACATAAATTAGTAAGATTTGAAGTCACAATAGTTCATAATCCATGAGAAATATTTCATAAAACATGATATATGATCAAGCATGCATTATTTCTAAATTAAAATCAGTTTCTCAATGCTTTCTTCATATCATAAGTTTGTTGTTATCCATAAATTACATGCCATGCTTTGTATACAAAGAAAATACATACATATTAGTTCGAAACATGCATTTAAAATGGTTGGGTGCTATTAAGATGAATTAACCACCTACCTCAGAATTCTACTAGGCTGCTCACCGAAAGCCTAATCCCTTCCCTGTTTTCACCCAATGAGGTACAATTCCTCTGAAAGCAACGCCTACAATTAATATAGGAACTCTAAGACCATCCCTATATAAATGTGAACTTTTATTCACGAAAAGAAGATACTAGAAGACAACTATCATCTCTACACCCTATAGCTTGAAACATCTACACAAAAGAGAATTAGCTATTTTATCTCAAATAGAAGTTTAAAAAAATATTGAAAACATTTAGCAAGCTTCAAATACCAAAAAGTAATCCCATATTAAGAATTTAGAAATTTGTAACAGTTTTAGGAAAAATAATCACTACAAATCATCGAAAATTCTGAAAATGTTGAAACCAAAAGCAATAGAAAGATAACATCCGAAGAAATCAACAACAGAAAACAAATCGAGAAATGAGAAAAGTACCGATTAATGATTTATTTTGAAGAAATAGCTAGTTTTTAAAAAACGATAGGTGAATTTAAAAATCTACAATAAGCTATCTACTTGTCCAAAATTCATGAAATTTTTACTGAAGATAGCTTAAGATGTTACGAATCAGTAGAAACTAGAAGCACTTAATTTGGATTTAAAATAAGAAAGTTATGATGGTTTTAGTGTAGCTTGCGCAGTTAAATTCGAGAATCCAATTTCGGAAAATAACCAAAACTCGATTAAGACATGAAAAATTCAGCGCAACTTATGCTAAATTCATCATACCAACAAGCTTCTCTACCGAAATCTTGATTTAACTAATTAACATTTAGATTCCATAATCCAAAACAGAACTTCAAGCAAAATCCTAGATTTTTGCTTCCAAGATGCTGTCCTATAACATGCAAATTCGTTTTCATTAAAAACCCCCAATTTATATCATAAAATTCACAAGATTTAAATCATTAGGGTGCTGATTTCTCACCTTAACCTCAAAATATTAGCCCATCTCATCACCTCTTCCACCATTGAGCTCCAAATCACCAAGATCTACACTAACAAGCATGCGGAATAAAAACCCTAGGTTATTTACCCAGAAAATCAGCTTAAATTTGAAGGTTAAATGGGTTAGAAGTCTTACCCAAAAAGTTAGAGATTGAGGGGGAAGAATGGGGCTGATTTCTCCTTCTTTTCCTTCCTTCTTCTCCTTCTTTCTTCTCCTTCTTCCTCCTTCTTCCTCACGTTTTCTGCTGCTTTTTTTTTCTCTGCAGCAGCTGAAACGGCAGCTCCTGTTGTTCTCTTCTTCTTCTTCTTCTTCTTCTCTAGTTCGATCTCTCTCTAACTCGATCTTCTCTCCATCTCTCTCACTCTCTATCACGATCCCTCTTTCTCTTCCTTTCTTTTCTTCTATCTTCTTTCTTTCACTTTCTCTAACTCTTAACTCTCTCTACTATTCTGGTTTTAGAAACTGTATGGAGGTGGAGATGAAAGAAACTCCAATTCACTTAATAAAAAGATAGGTATAAGAGAAATATTTTGCTACATGAGCATACACCTATAACTATGTATATTTTCTCCATACTTATCTAACATGAAGATAGATTTTAATACAAACAAATATATATACGGTATGTGTATGCACCTTTAAAATAAAGCACATCTATTCAAAATCTCGTCTAACCTTTGATCCTAGTCAAAATCATGTTCTGGGTCTCGAATCGGCCTCATACGGTGTCCGATTTTTGCCTGTGAGTAGTCGAAATTCAATAACCTTTCAACATCTATCCATTCATATGGTTAGATTCTTCAAATAACCTTCTGATAAAAATCTCATTATTTAATCACAAGTTTAATTATTTAAACACTAAGCTTAATTATTTTAATAATTAATTGGTTATCGCGGTCAAGGCATTGGACTAGACTCAATTTAACTTGACTTGATATTAACCGGTCAACTAAATTATTTTGGGTCGTTACAGGAGAGAGTAAAGTTGGGTGACATTATTTCTGTCACTCAACAAAGTGATTCTCGCCTAATATGGAACCCTCATTTTTTTAGGGTTTCAATAGTTCTTATACCACATCCTATCTCATTTTTTGAGGTGGAAAACCCTCCTATAGTCCTTGCTCTAAGTGTGTGTGACTAATTAATTAATCAAGGGGTTTACATCTAACCCCTACTACCATCACCATCTCTACCACCTCCACCCCACCGCACACCTCAACCATCGCCTCCACCTCTACCAAAAAATAAACCCTATCGTACCACCATCACCATTATATCTTCCCGTCGTTACTAGCACCTCCACTCCACAGCCACCACTGCCTCCACCACCGCCTCCACCACCACCTCCATCGTCATTAAAAAAGTAGAGATAAAGAGAAAAAGAGATCAAGAGAACAGAGAGGAGATTGAGATCTTAAAAAAATTCAAATTTAATTTTTTTCAGATCTCGATCTCCTCTCTCTCTCTCCATCTCTTCTGTATCTGTGACGGTGGCGGTGGAGGTAGTGGTGGAGTAGGGGTGGTGGTAGTGGTAGTGACGATGGTAACTATGGAGAAGATGATGGTGATGGTGGTACAGTGGAGGTGGAGGTAGTGGATAATAGAGATGAAGATGGTAATGGTGGTAGGGTGGGGTTTAAAACCTAAAAATTTGTAAGGCATGAAGAGCCCCCCTTTAACTAAAATTTGAATCTGGGCTTTGGGCTTAAAACTCTTTTTTCTTAGCTTCCTTCCCATCCAAAATAATTTTCCCAGTGTCAGTCCCTTTAACATCTTCTCTCAAATCTACTGCGTCGGCTCACATTATCAACCACCTTTTTCTCACAACTAGAGGTGTCAATTGGTTGGGCCGCCAAGGCACGACACGACCTAGCACAGCCACGTGGCAGCCTAGCCCAGCCCATCCCATTTCGTGTGGGCTGGCACAACCCATTGGCTGGGCCGTGGTAGGAAGGCCTCTTGAGCCTAGTAGCAATTGCATAGCACGTGCACAATTTTGGCCCAGCCTAGCCCAAGCATAGCACATAGCCGAGCACGGCATGGATCCAACACGAGTCCAACACATATAGGCACGGCATGATGAGCTGGCACGAAGCATGACACGAATATTGCCATTGCGTGCCTAACGGAAGGTACAATGGGCCAAAGCACGTCCGACACGACCCATGCACGACAACGGCCCATGGACAGTGGAACGCTAGTTTTTGTATTTTGACCAAATTACCCCCCCTTAATAGCCAAAAATGGCTATTTCCAGGGGTAATTTGGTCCATATGTGGTGCCTCCCATCCTCTATAAATACTAACACCCCTCACTCATTTTCATCACAAAAATCACAAATATACTCTTACTTTTCATCATATCTCACTCAAAATCTCTCTCTAACTCACATCAACAATAATCAAGTGCTAACACTTCAAGATCAGGCAAGATCACTTAAGATCAAGGGCCCTCAACTCAAATTCAAGCAAGTTAGCTCAAAATCAAGGGTTTTTATATCCAAATTTCTTTCCATTCTCAAGTCTCTCCCACATTTAGTTAAGGTATTTATTTATTTTATTTTATTTTATTTATATATTATTACATAAATTGATAAATATGGATGCATACCAATTCCATGAAGTTGATGATTCTAATGTCACCCCCCTCAAGATTCCAACCAAGGTAACCCGGGTAGTTCTTATGCCACTTCATCTAAAAGGCAAAAAAAAGTTAGAAGTATGGCAATTTTTTACAGTTAAAGAAGTTCCACACAAAGAAAAATTAGAAGAGAGAGTAGTATGTAATTTATGTAGTGCAACCTATTCGGCTAAATTAATAGGTGGCACATGCCACTTAAAAAGACACATGGAACAATGTGTTCCAAAACATGCTAATACTAATGACCCAACACAATCCCAGCTCAAGGTAGGTACTAGTGGAATTTCAAATTTTACATATAAGTAGAAAAAAATGAGAGAGGGATTAGCAGTTTATGCAGCTGGGGCTGAGCAACCATTTACCTTCGGAAAAGATCGTAGATTAGAGAGTTGGGTGAAGAATTATCTTTAACTCGGATTTAGTAAAGTTAGTAGAAACACTATTAGAAGTGATATTATGGAGGTTTTTATTAGGAAAAAATAAATTATCATTAATGAATTAGCTAACCATGTTGGTGCAATTTTTTTTACTTCTGATTTGTGGACTGGTATTAATAAAATTGGTTATCTTTCTCTTACTGCCCACTATATCAATACAAATTAGATTTTGATCAAAAAAATTATTGCCTTCCACATGGTAGAATATCCTTATAGTGGTCAATATATATATACATGTATTTTAGGCATTCTTAATGAATATATTGTTGCATTTAAATGTTTTAGTATTAGTTTTGATAATCATAGTGCTAATACTAATGCAATTGAATATTTTAAACGTAGTTTTAGGCCTATTTATAATAAAGTTTGTGAAAAAATGGAAGATAAATTTCTAAAATATTGGGAACATATCCTGTAACTCCCCGGTCCTTAGAACCCGTTATCCGACTCATTCACCCGAGTTCAAAGTCCATTATGTTAGGGAAGTTAGAAGAAAGAAAATGTTTTTAACACGTGAGTGTTCATGGGATTAATTCTTTCATTCTGGACTCTAATGTCAACTAAAGTCTACTGAGAAATCCCAAGTAATTTTTTTTTAAAAAGCTTCATACATACACCATGGTTTACTTCATATATCTAAGAAATCACTTTTGAAAAACAAGGGTTCTCCTCAGTACAGGAATGAGTAAACCATGCATAGACGTAAGAACATAATCTGTCAGAGTTTGCATCAGCAGTAGTGATTTGGTTATTACTCCCAATGTACAAATCTAAAATCAGTGTAGTAAAATTCTATTTAATTTAAACATTAAAGGCTACAATCCTAATGTTTTAAAGAAATGCCTATTTATGATAGTTTTACACAGAAATCAAAGTTACTACAGATAATCTGGAACTACTGGTCATCCTTAACACACAAGATTCGTGTTTGAGGCTGCAATACTTAGGGTTTCACAGGCCCTTACGTGGTGAAAATTTACAAATTATACACTTTTATTTATAGTAGATTATAAGAGTTCTGAAATCATTATTTGAGTTTTAAACTTCAAAACATGTTTAATTTTATAATTACGGTCCACAATTATACCGATTTTGAAAAGGGAGTGAGTAACATTAAATCTTTAAAACCTCATCGTAGTTTCCAAAGTATTTAAGGAAAGTTTACTTGTACGTGTTCATGGCGTTTTAGGGTCCGAACATGATATGCCACGGCAATATATAATAGTTTATATCATCACATAATGTGACAAAAAATTCCCAAAATATACATATACACATCACAACATAGCATGATCATTTGCACAGGTTATCTTGCATGAATCATCATCTAAAACATGTTGGGGCAGCATACACATTGCTTTAACATGAGCATACAGAAACACAATTCAATAGATATATGCATTTAGCAACTGTTTATAACCAAAAAAGCGTGATATTTTGATGGCTTATTCTCTTTTTACGATTTTTAAATCTTACGGCTGTTGCAGGTGCCTCCCATAATCATGAGATCGTCTTCTGCGGGAAACCCATCATGGGGCATCGCCCTAAAGCCGCCTAAAACGCATGAATCATTTGATTCAATTTGTTTCTCTTGTTTCTCATTATATGTTTTTTATTTTTCCACAAGTGATCATGCACTCAACGTGTATTTTCTACATAAATATGTAACATGCATACATTCTTTATTTCGATATTGACATGCATTTCACAACGTCCTTATGTTAACATGCCAAATATATAACATATTCAGGTCCATGAAACAAACAACCACATGTTAAATCACGATCTCAAGTTCAATAAAATCAATTAACCATATATATATTAGATCACGATTTCAAGTTCACATCGAAACCAAACAAGCACATATATAGATCACGGTTTCAAGTTCAAATGAAACCAAACAAGCACCTATATAGATCACGGTTTCAAGTTTATATGAAACCAAACAAGTATTCATATAGTTCATGGTTTCAAATTCACAAATGAACATGTCTTTTTTTTGTAAAAGTCGATTCTCATCCGATATATATATATATATCATACCATCGAAAATAAAACACTTCCACATCAAGATTATATTAAATCATGTATTTTAATAATACACATACACACATAAGATTATAAGGGTGTATAATCTTAAACCGATTTTCATCCTACCTTAACCGCGATCCTATTGAATTAAGGTGATGATCTATTCTCCTTGCTTCTCTTTGGTTATAATCTTAAACCGATTTCATGCAAGATAACCTGTGCAAATTGTCATGCTATGTTGTGATGTGTATATGTATATTTTGGGAAGTTTTAGTCACATTATGTGATGATATAAAATATTATATATTGCAGTCACAAAAATAAAATAAGTGTGGCAGATCATGTTTGGACCCTAAAACGCCATGAACACGTACAAGTGATGGGGGTGATGATCTCTTCTCCTTGCTTCTCTTTAGTTTTCTTTCTTCCTCCCTTCTTTCTTAGCTTAGATTTTAATGGAGAATGTTGGTGTGTTTAGGAATAGTTAGAGAAGAGAGGGAGATAGTTTAGAGAGGAAGGGGAGAAATCGGCTAGGCTCTCTCATTTTTTTTTCAACAAGAAGGAAAGGATGAGAGAATGTGATAGTGAGAGAATGTGAGAGTAAGAGAGGGAGGGATGGTAGAGATCGAACCCATATCTCTCTCTCTCTCTTACCAAATCGTCCTCAATCACCTCCGCACCTTCCTTAATAGAGTTTTACCAAACTATGCTATTTTTTCCTCTTCAAAATATCATACTAGGGCGTATTATATGACCATAAAATTTTGATGTTTTAAGCTACTTAGGACCTGACACATGTCCATCAAAAGTGGATCCTAAGGTTAGTATTTTCCACCATTTGTTTAATTCTAATTTGGTGAACAAATCTTTCCACATTTTAGTGTCAACTATATATAATAGGTAAGCTTTTGGGAATTTAATAGTCTAACCTATTTTTGGTTAGTTTCTCCATTGTGTAGATCGATTATGGCATTTATATATGCCAATTTTGAAACATCTAACAATCTTAACTCCTTAAATGAATCCAATGGTTGGCATCTCTTGATTCTCATATTAGAAAGGAAATATTATTATTGTTAGTAATATTTTCAAAATGAGCTAACCAAAAATAGTCTTTATCAAATGAATTCAAATTTTGAATTCATTCCCTAACTTAGATATTATCCTAACTTGGTAGTTATTCCTTGACATTTTGGTCACAAGCTAACAATTTGGGAAGATATTCTCATTGATTGTTTTTCGAACTTCCATAAGTATAGATATCTTTCAAATCTATAAATACTAATCAAATATACTTATGAGGGAGGTTATTGCACCCCCTCTTAGAACACCCCTTATAACGCCCCCTCCTGTGGGGCCCACATACGATGCATCTAAGGGCTATTTTTTAATGGGATGTTCTTCTCAATATGTATATCATCATATTAAAAATTTAGTTCGTTATAAATCTTCTAACCCCTTCAAATTAACCTTTGAAAATTAGTAACTATTTAGTAACTATTTGAGGGGTCAAATAGTTATCAATTTTTGATAAGTAATTTGAGGGGGTTAAAAGTTTTAGAACAGACTGATTTTTTAATATGATGATATACATATTGAGAAGAACATCTCATAAAAAAATCAGCCCTTGGATGCATCGTATGTGGGCCCCATAGGAGGGGGCATTATTAGGGGGCGTTCTAAGAGGGGGTGCAATAAACTCCCTCTATACTATATATATATATTTATATATTTATAGCATGAATATCTTCATTGCATGCATGAAATCATTTTAGGTAACAATATATATGTGCTAAAAGAGAGAGAGAGAGAGGTTGGATTGATTCTCTCTCTCTCTCTCTCTCTCTCTCTCTCCCTAACGTCCCCCACTTGTGGGTTCCACTTTGTCATTAATTTATATGTATAAGATTAGTGTGATCTTATGAGTATTTTCAAATCAAGTAAATATTCACATGTATGTATAAGTAAACAAATATATATCTATTTGTATTCATATATAACTAGATCTCAAAACAACATATTTCACATGAAATAATAAGACTTTAGTGTCTTTATCCAACGTGGGCTCCACTCTTTATTTCCCTGTGTGAATATGTACTTTATATCAACATATTCCATATGAAATCATAGTTCTAACTCCACTTAACTATTAATATTTATTATTTAAACTCATGCAACAAAAAGGTAAATTCATGCATGCATTAAATCGTGTACTTAGGCAAGGGACTCGTTAATTCTACCCCTATGGAATTAACACACGAATTTTTGACACCCTACATATTGATTAGTCCAACTTCCTAGACTCATCTCGACCCTTGGGCTTGGGCCCATCTTGGTCCATTCCTCAGTAGGAAGAAAATAAATTACCGGGTGTTACATCATCACCCTCTCAAAAGAATTTCGCCTCGAAATTCAAAATCATTAAGAGGTAAAGTTATATCAGTTACCCAAAAACACTTTGGGGTATTTTTCTCGAATCGCCGACTCCAGCTCCCATGTTGCCTCTTCAGGGATATGGTCCTACCATTGGATCTTTACTAGGTGGAGTGTCTTGTTCCGGAGTTCCTATGTTTTTGTATTCAAAACACGTAGGGATTTTTCCTTGTATGTTGTATCCTCACTCAACTGAATCTTTTTCCAGTCTATAACATGCAAAGGATCCGCATGATATTTTTGAAGCATTGAAACATAGAACACAGTGTGCACTCCAATCAATTGTGGAGGTAAGTCAAGTCTATACGCTACTTCCCTGACTCGTCCGAGTATTTCAAACAGTCCAATATAGCGTGGTGGAAATTTTCCTCTCTTGTCGAACCTCTTCATTCCAGGTCGTGGGCTGACCCTAAGGAATATATGCTCCCCCACCTGAAATTCAAGTGGTCTCCTTTGGTTATCAGCATACTACTTTTGTCTATTCTGAACTGTCACAAGTCTTTTCTTGAATTGCCGGACAATTTCTGTGATTCGTTGCACGATATCTGGCCTCATTACACTCTTTTCACTGACCTCGGCCCAGCAGTAGGGTGTTCTGTAAGGTCTTCTATAAAGTGCTTTGTACGGTGCCATGCCGATGCTGGATTGGTAACTATTATTATACACGAACTGAATAAACGGTAGTTGATCACACCAGTTCCCTTGAAAATCCATCGCACATGCCCTTAGCATGTCTTCCAGAATCTGTACGGTTCTTTCTAATTGTCTGTCTGTCTATGGGTGATATGCCATGCTCAGATGGAGTTGCATACCCATAGCGTCTTGAAAAATCTCCTAGAATTTTGATGTGAACAACGGATCCCGATCTGACACGATGGACAATGGTACACCATGATGTACCACGATTTCCTTCACATACAGAACACTCAGTGCTGCTATTGTATCTGTCTGTTTGGTAAGAAGAAAATGTGCAGACTTTGTGAGTCGATCCATAATTTCCCAGACACTATTGTTGGGTTTTGGGCAATCCCCTCACGAATTCCATATTTATAAAATCCCATTTCCATTCGGCAATATTCCGCAATTTCAGTGGTCCCGCTGGTCTCTGATGTTCAATCTTCACCTGTTGACACATGAGGCACTTTGACACATACAAAGCCACGTCCCTCTTCATACCCCTCCACCAAGACTGTCTCTTCTGGTCTTGGTACATCTTGGTACTCTCTGGGTGTATGGAAAAGGTGAATTTATGTGCCATTGACAAGATCTCCTTTTTTTATTTCATCTTGGTCCGGTACGCAGACTCTTACTTTGAATAGGATTCTTCCATCATTTCCCATGGTCCATCCCTCTAGCGTATCTTGTTGTTGAGCCTCTAAGATTTTACTCATGATGACAAGTTCCACCACCACAAGAGTAAGGTATGCCCTATCCACCCCTCTCACCACTTAAAGATCGAAGTCCGCTATCATTTCCAACATCTTGATAGTTGCCACAGTTCCGTGAATCTTTCTACTCAGAGCATCTACCACCACATTAGCCTTCCTTGGATGGTAGTTCAATTTGAAGTCATAGTCCTTCAAGAACTCTAACCATCTCCTCTGATGCAAATTTAGCTCCTTCTACATAAAAATGTACTTCAGGCTTTTGTGATCTGAGAAAACTTCGAACTTTTCCCCATACAAGTAGTGCCTCCACAACTTTAGCACAAAAACTACTGCTGTCAACTTAAGGTCATGAGTTATGTAGTTCTTCTTGTGGTTCTTCAGTTGTCACGATGCATACGCTATAACCCTTTCTTTCTACATAAGGACTCCTCCCAGTCCTCCTCGAGACGCATCGTAGAATACTATATCACCGAATCCTATCTCTGGAGTCTCCAAAATTAGTGCAGTCGTCAATCTTGTCTTCAATTCTTCGAATGATCTTTCACATTCTGGGTTCCACTCGAACTTGACTCCATTCTTAGTCAGTTTCGTCAGTGGCACTGCTATTCTGTTGTTGACCCTGAGGTCGGTGGTAGGGTGCTTATCCCTAATTCAAACAATTTTGTCTTCCATCCTATCCACGAGTTTATTGCGGACATTTCTTTATAATGTGCCCTTCCTGGCCACAACGATAACACTTCCGCTCATTGTTGCTCGCTGGTTGTGGTCTATTCCCTTGCTGGTTCTGTGTACGATGAGCTTACCTGGAGTTTAGCTTGTGCTTTTTCCTTTGGTCACTTCATTCTTTTTCTTTCTGACTGTTAGTCCATTCCACTTCCACGACTTATACCGTGTCGACAACCCGAGAGTAAGTGTCATGGCAAAGTGGAACTACTCTCCCTCTGATTGCAGCCTTCAGTCCTCCCTGAAATTTGCGAGCCTTGAGTAGCTCCGTTGCGATCACATGCGGGGCATAACGAGACAATTTAGTGAATTTCTTGTCATACTGGGTGACCGTCATGTCTCTTTGAACCAAGTTCTTGAACTCCATGCTCTTCTGTGCACGTGCAGCTTCTGGAAAGCATTGTTGCAGGAAAATTTCCTCGAATTCCCCTATATTAAGTTTTCCACCTCCCGAGTCCGTTTGATCGTTCCCTACCAGTGCTCAGCCTCACCCTCAAATAGATATACCGCCCACCGCATGCAATGTTCTTCCGCCATTCCTAGAGTCGTAAATTTCTTGGTGATGCTTAGCAACCATTCTTCTGCCTTTGATGGGTCTTCCCTTCCCATGAATTCTTTCTGATGCAATCCTTGGAATTCATTCAACAAGTTAACTCTGTGAAGAGACTGTGACTGGGATGGTTGTCGCTGCTGCTGAGTCGTCTCCATGTTGTTGGTAATTCTTCCCAGCGCTTCCACGACCCTATCCATGTTGTTTTCCAAACTTTGCGCGCGATCTCGCAGCTCTTCTGGTGGTTGGTTCATTTTCTGGAACCGAAATCCAGCATCTCCCGCGCACACACACTCCACCCCTGAAGAAAAGAAAGAATGAATGCGTGGGAAACGCGAAATAGGATTCGCCCACGTGGGGGTGAATGAATGTGATAGAGTATAGAGTCGCCACCTGATTTATGAGAATCAGGACCCAAGATTTTAGAAAATCAACCTAAAACTAGTTTTCCGAGAAAAACCATGGCGATAATCCAAAGGAAGGTCTACGGTCAAAGATAATGGATAAGGGGATCAAAGTACGGGTAAGGAAGGTGTTATGCACCCAACAACTGCCCATTCGTGAGGACGGCCTCTACTTGAAATGAATAATTTAATGAAAAAAACACTCTATTTCTCCTCAAACTCTCTACAAATTTTCTCTCTCAACCTAAAAATGGAGAAGATGATTTCTAAACCTAAAAAATTCTTTCACCAAAATGGAAACCTCCCAACTAAACTAAGAGAGAAAACGTCTCTCTCCTCTCTTCTTCCTCTTTTACACAATCACAATTAAAAAATAGCTTGTCAAATTTTCAGGACTAGTATGCCATGTTATTATTAAGTTTGTGGTCAACTCAAAATCAATTGGCAATGAGTGGAGTTGCCCAAGATCTTTATATATTTGATAGTAAGACTTTCATTTTTCCGTATGAAACTATTCTCAACATCAACACGCCCCCTCACATGTGAGGTTATTTTGAGCCTAACCCATGAAACTCTATTGGATGACGTTCTACACGCATAGCCTTTGGGCCTATCACGTGTGGACCCAATACCATATTAAGTTGTAGGGATCCAACTCAAAGATACACTATGATAAGTAGTGTGAGAAGTATAAAGAATCAGCCAAATACAATAAATTTATCAAAGAAATCGCCACCACAGAAAGGCTATGGAATATTCCACCGAAAAGCTATACATGTAGAAACTGCAACCAAACCACTATGGAACAGTACCTACTGATATTTCTGAGGACAAAGGGACAAACTAGTCATGGAATCTTGCTATACTACCTTCATAAATGTGATTTAATATCTTCTTCGAGCCTTTTTTTTTTGTCAAATTAGTCTTTAATGATTTCTTAATGAGATGCCAAACTATAGTAGCATACAACAAAAAGTTCTGGTCCCCCATTAGGTTGAAACTTATCAACAGAATCATCATAGATATTTCTTGTATAATGTATATAGATAAGATTGACAATTTAATACACTATAGTTAGGTGCACAAAATCTGTTAGTACAGAAGGGGGGAAAAAAAAAAAGAAGAGCAATGAGTGAATTTGGGCTTGAACTTTAAGACTAATGGTTACTTTCCAAAGGCTTGATTTGATGGATTTTTGAAAATCCCTCTGTTGATTTTCCTATCATGAAATTTCGCCTTCCATGGATTTGGAAGATTCCTCTGTTAATTTCTCAACTGGAACTTTGGTATCAAACTCTGCAGTTGTTTATCAAAAAATAAGCAACACCATCTTGGTTGAAAGCCAGCTTAACACCATTGATACATGTGTGTAGCTCATATGCAGCTCCCCTAAACTGGTAGTCGAAATCATATAGTAATCCTGCTGTGAAATGGAATAAGTCAATAGGTTGCTCAAGGTGTAGAACATAAATAAATTTTCAAGTCATTGACAAGTTGGAAGTTGCTCAATACAATGTGCACAAGATTCAAGTTCTTCTTGGAACCTATTTGACTAATAAGAACTTGTTCCTCGCTTATCTGGAAAAAAAATTAAAGGAACTTTTTCTGGTTCCTTCTTGAATGAGAGGATTCTAAGAGGAGGTTCTAAAATCTATAGTGTAGAGTGGGGCTCAAATCAATTCCTTCCTAGATGACAAAAAGTTGAAACAAGAAAACATTGACCTATTTTGAATGGAATAAGAGATTTTTTTTCCCCTCTGGTACTTGTAATCCAAATGTATTAAATGTATTTTCAATTTAGAATGACATTGCAATTTAAGGTTTAGGGGGAAAGATTGAATAATCAAATCAAATCTTTATAGTTATTACTACAACCAAGTACTCACCAACATATATGTAAGTATGATGGACACATGACGCGCATAAATATGGTATAGACGGGCACATCCAGTTATCATAAATTAGTAAATACCTCCCAAATGTAGAGCAGTATTTTTCATTAACATAGTATGCTCCAAAGCTTTATGATAGAGTACCTTTTCAGGTCAAAGATGAAATGAAAATCCAAAGTTTATCGAGAGACATCACAGTCTACAGTTTAGAAGCATCTCCTACTCTAGCCACGGATTAAGAGAGGTACTGAAAAGAGTTCTCGATAAAACATACAAAAGATGGCATAACTAACTGCATAAGCAATTACTAAAAGATAAATGAACATGGTTACTTGCACTCGCACCTTTTTGAAGTCAAAAATAGCCCTTTCCAAGACAATTTAAACAGCGCTGTACCCTGAAAGACCATGAGAAAACCATCAATCTACAAACAAGGATTTGGAACCGCAAAAGCTCAGTTCTGAATTAGAAATCAGCCAAAGAGATTTCAAGATAATTGAAACGGAAGACTTGAGCTTAATTAAGTTCTCAACTTCTTGATGCTCATAAAGTTTTTCAAGCATTTGTTGTTATAATAAATATGAGAACATGCAAGAAGACTGACCTATTTCCTTCACATGTAGGGCAGATACAAGGATTAATGACAACAGGATCATATAAAGGTGACCACTCTATGGTAGAATTTCCTTTGCATAATTTGCAGATGTAGAACCCTTTACCTCGGCAGACTCCACATGGTGATGCAACTTTTTTCTACACAATGCAGAAGTACACGCATGCTAGATTAACTACAAGTAATGATAACTGAATACCTTCATACAAATCAGCCAAAAAAAAACAAAAACTAAGATAAATTCAGAAGTCAAGTTTCTTGAGTTCTCTTTGAAAGTGGCAGTAGCGAAATTTTTAAGGTGACTGCTCAAAGAACAACTCAGTATCCTTCGTAAAAGAATCTTCCAATTTCTCTCGACATTAACAAGCAATTGACTTACTTGAATATGCGGGTCCTTTGGGAATTCTTCAAGCTCTACAGATGGGACCAAACAACTTTTCAAAGAGGATCTTCTCCCATCTAGAGGAGATATTCGTATATTCAGTCTCGGACCCTCTATAGCAGTCATATCCATTTTACTAAGTTATTCAGCAATTCCTTTTGGATATCGCCTTGTTCTAGCTGATCTCAGTTTTTTTTTTTTTTTTTTTATGGATTTCTATAACCATTTCGAGTATTGCTCCTATTGGACTTCTTATGTCAGGATTTGGATAGAAAAACGCATTTGGAAAGTGGAATGTGATCAAAATGTTATTTGCTTTCTCAACTCATGGTTAACGAATACAAGATCTAAAATGGTTACCCTCTTAGCTTCAGCAGCAGCTTGTAGCATTCGAATGGTTACAGAAGAAGCTAGTGACACGGTGAACATTCCACCAAAGAAAATAGCAGCAGCAGTACCCACTGTGCGCAATGGCTGAGGGACACCACCCACCATCTCTGTCAAGCTTTCAAGTGGCCTGGCTTTAAGCTACTAAGAAAGCTGTAAGAGAATGATCAGTAAGCATGAAGATTTATACGATAAATGCTATTGCAAAAAGGACATAATCATATAGATTACTAATTGCTGCATGTCTACTACTTGTGCGCATCTGACCCAAAACATCTAAGTGGTTGGATTCTTTAGGGGTGTGCTAATAACTTAAGCAAATAAGAAAGCTGTAAGAGAAGGATCAGTAAGCATGAAGATTTATATGATAAAGGCCTATTGCAAAAAGGACAGATTCATATAGTTAACTAATGGCTGCACAACTACTACTTGTGCGTCTGACCCAAAACATTTAAGTGGTAGGATTCTTTTGGGTGTGTGCAAATAACAAACCCAAAGGGATGATCTGATTTCGATCAATCAGAATCAGTACAACACAGTTAATTGTTGTCAAAATTCCAAGAACACAGATGATTATTCCCAATTAGTTGATCCAATTTTAATCTAAGATAAAGTATAAAATTCTTTTAGCCTTCCATTTCATCAGATTATTGTCAATTGTCGTCAAAATTTTCAGAATGTGTACAGACAAAGTGCATTAGTAAGATGGATATTCTCAGTTGATTGGTTATGATTAATCCAAGAACTGTGTCATCAACTGAAAGATCCAGTTTGCTGGTACATGCACCCATTTGAAGCATAACATTCAATCAAATGATTAAGCCATTCAGGAAAGAGTAAAATAAACCAAACCATCAATTTTTAGAGGGCTATAACTTAAGAGTCAACTATATTTTGAGGTATTCCAAGTTATTCTGTTAAATTGAAAACTAGAAAATTTGCCAGGGAGATATCAAGAATCACCTAATCCATTTGGACCTAGGAAATTCACTCATTCCAACCTAGAAGCTGCTGCTTGAGCCGATTGCGCAGATTCTTAAAGTGATTCAGCAGATCTATGCCTTTCCCATTAGAATCTAGGGCTACCAGATGGATACTATCTCACCATTCAACTATGTCTAGAGAAATATCTACAGTTGGGGAGTTTCACAAATATATTTACAAAATCAATACAATTCAAACCATACTATCGCCTATCAAATACCAAAACCTTTATGGGAGAAGTAAAAGTCCATAAATTATAGAATGATATAGAATCAAAACTAGAACTATCTCTGAGATACCAGAGTAGCTCTTTATTTAGTGGGGCTGAATAAAATACCAAGAACTCAAACAATAAATCTAGGAATTAGAGAGCCTTTGCAAGTTTGGAGAACTTAAATTCAATCAGAAGATTAAAAGATTCAACCATATAATGGGTTCCGTGCACTATAGTTACAACAATGATCTGACCGTTTGAACAGTCAGAATGCATGATTGCAACACCAATTTTATACGCTAAAAGAAAAAGCACGAATCCAATCCCCACTAGGATGGATATTGGATGACCTTAAAATTTGATCTTTCAATAAAACCAATATAATCTCCTACTATGGTAACATAACCATGCCTCATTTGATCAAATGGAGGCACCCAGAACTGAAGTCTTTAGAAATTGGTCCAGAAAAACATAAATTGACATTAGAATTCTAATAAATTAAGACTTGAATTATAAAATTTATATTTATATCTAAAAACATGCAAAAATTACACCCTCTTCTCCAATTTCTGAAACCAAATCTTTTCCCAAGAGGTTTTGCAAAAATAACACCATTACAAAGCGTGAAAAAGGATGTGGGGTGTTAACAGGCAAACCCATTTCAAAATGCACAGATCAGAGTCCAAATTGATGTTTATTAGGTTTTCTTTCTAAGATTTTGGTTCTGTTTTACAACTAAAGATAAAGTAAAAACAACACTAGGAAAAGAATCCCCATGAATTTCCCAAAACTCAAAAATCATTTCCGTATATATTTTTATGCAAAAGGGAGTTGGAAATCTATAGTTCCATAAATCATCTTTTATTAAATGAAATAGCACCTCTTAAACGTTTTTTTTTTTTTTTTTAAATAAAAAAGAGTTTACAATGCAAGAATTTGAAGGTTTACCGATTTCAGTAGGAGTTAAGTTACGGCAGTTGAAGATAAGGTAATTTAAGAGCCCAGGAACGTTTGGATGGACTCCTTCTCGACCTTCCCCTTCACCAACGATTCAGAGGAGACAGTGAGACTGAAACCTACAACAACTGAGTCCCACGACTTCTCTTCTGTAATTTAGAATAATGAGGTAGGATCGGTTCCCAATCTTATTGGGATTTGAGTTTTGCTAAAATAACACCAGAATTTGACACCAAAAGATTACATCTGCTTTTTAAAAGTGGTATAAGGGGCTGAAATGGAATAATATTTTTTCAACAACTGTTATGATTAGTTTCCAATCAATAAAATAAACAGATGTAATCTTAGATGTTAAAATCTGGTGTCCCTGTAGTAATGCCCGTCCAAATGGGCTGACTTTTTTATATGTATGTTATTTATACTATTTGGATCATATCTAAATAAATCAGCTCAATCGGAGACCTCTAGCACCCTCCAGCACCACAAACACTTACTTTAGACTTTAATAGTATTTATGAACGACTGACATTTAAAGTGATTTGTTTGGAAGGTTAAATATCTCTGATTGAGCTGATTTTTTGTGCAGATCTTATAAATAATGATAATATTATGTTTACAAAAATTCAGCTGATTTGAAGACCTGTAACTTGCAAAAAAAACCCCTTCAAAAACAACTTTATTGTGCGTCCTAAGGGCACACGTTAACAAGACCCATCTTATTCATACAATCTCATTCCTATGTAACATCTAAGTAGTCGGGCTCGGACTCAATTCTGACTCGGCCAAGGGGCGAGTCACTAGTCAGGTGAGTCAGGGCTGAGTCACTCGGCTGTGACTCGGTCGTAACTCGGCCTGTATAGTATTTCTAATCCCCTTTTACCCACTTAAAAAGTAAATCTCTAAAATCTAGACTAGTTCACCCAAGTCACTTAAGAGTTAAATCTTTAAAATCCAAGCCAACTACATCCTTAAATACTTGAATTAGATCCCAAATCCCACTTAACACAATCCCATTTAACCTAAAAATTATGTTTTTTCTCACATCTGTAACGAGAAGAAGTAAATATGACGAGTGTGGAGTCTCCACATTCACAATCGAGTTCTTCTCTTAACTTTCCTTTTCCTTTTTTTTTTTTCAGAGTTTTGAAGTAAAAAGTGGTTATTTTTAAGAGTTAAAGACTAGTAACTCGGCCTAAACGTAACTCGGGGGATCGACACTGGCTCGACTGGGCCTACCCCCGAGTAACTCGTGAGTTATTCGGCGAGTCAGGCCGATCCCAACTACTTAGTATAACATAATAAGAATCTGAGGTGAGATACAATATCCATCAATTAGTGCAAAACTATTCCCATGTTGTCCACTCTTCGTAAGCCTAGAATTCCCAAAGAAAATATAATAACTCTGCATGTCTTGAATGGAACATATTATACATAATCAACAAATTCATATCAAGTGACCAATTTAACATGGTTAACCCTTCATACAACACTAATAATTGGTAGACTTGTCAAGGGATACAAAAAGATAAAATATGTTGCAAGCCATTGATGGATTATCTGTTACTTCTCTCGGGAAACCATACTCTTTGAGAACAACAAACAACAAGAAAGCTAAATAGGGACAAGGTAGAGTGAAAAAGAAAAGAAATATGATCTCTGAACTAACATGAAAGCAAAAGAACTAATCAGAAGAAAAGAGCAAGCACTGACTAATTATACCACCCAAAAAATTTCGATCACAAATAAGAAACAGAAAGCACTCATATCTACCTATATAAGTTGACGGTACTCACTTATAGTCACTTAACTCACTACAAAAACACTCAATTTTGTAAGATATGTTCTACCGGCCAAATTACAAAATACTATTATTAAGTTCTTAGTTTGACGTAGAAACAAATTAAAGTCAAGAAAAATCCCAAATGTGATACCTCTCCTCTTCCAACAGAGCTCTTTTCAACTCATAAACCAACATCTAACATCAAAATCCATAATCAAGAACCAACATCCCTAGAAAAGCAATAATCAGAATTTAAAGAACATTCAAAACAGAAGCATCATTTCAAAACAAAATTTGATGGAGAAGATCAATTTTTTAGAATCTTCATCTAGTTAGAAAACCCCCAATGTACAACTGAAAAAAAAAGGAGATGAAAGGAATGATAGCAGTAAAGAGGTTCTGGAAAAAAAAAAAAAGGGTATCAGGTATGTAAATGCTTTTGCTACAGAAAAGAGAGTGAAAGAGAAGGTTACAGGAGAGACGACCTGAAACTTAAAAAGAACAGAGGGCTTCCTTAATTAGTAGAAGAAGAGCTGCTCCCTCATTCGCACAACCTAGAGAGCAGCTAGGGTTGTACGAGAGAGACAGAAAGGGTTGTGCGAGAAAAATAGAAAGGAGATGATAGTTTGATCTTTGATGGTGAGAGTCTGAGAGAGAAAGGTAGGGGATGAGCATTGAGTAGGGGGATGAGCATTGAGTAGGGGTTTTGTGATTTTAGTCCCTAATTTTAATCCAAGGGATAAAAACATTTATGAATTTAATCCCTAGTTTTAAAAAGATAAAACTAACCTTATAAAAATATATTCTATTCTAAATATATCCCATAGTTATAACATAACAAAATCGATAAACCTTAACCAAATAAGTTTCGGACGAGGTGTCATCCTCCGGCGGCTGGCAAACTCATCATCCTCCCTACTTCTGATTTCTTTTATTCTCCGGTGAAGGCTACTACAGATTTAAACTTTTATAATCTCGTGCTTCTCCGACTAAATTAGATCTTCCAAATATCTGACTAATACGTACTCAAATCTCGATCTCATTTCTTCTTTGACGAAAACAAACTCAAATCTCCTCCGAAGAATCTAACTTTATCGATCTCATCTTCTTCTCCGACGAACTCGTCCTTCTTCGACGGATCTTCCATTAGCTCTAAGTTCTTCAATTTAATTCAAACTTAGATTTTCAATATTAGATTTTGATATCTATTTTTCTCTCTACTTTCTCTCTTTTTCTTAATTTTCTCTTATCTTAATTGCGATCGCAAGTTCAGATTTAGAATTTTTTAAAGTGCAAGTTCAGACTTGTAAATTCTCTTTTTTTTTTTGATAGTTTTTTAAAACATTACATGAGCTGCCCCAAGGGCTAGAACTCAAAACCTCCCCCATAGGGGAGGGGATGCCTAACCATCCGGGCAAACCCAGATTGGCAAACTTGTAAATTCTCAAAATTGCAACTTCAAATCTGCAATTTATTGGAAGTATGATATCTATTTTTCTCTCTATTTTTTGTCTTCCTTAATTTTCTCTCACCTTAATTGCGATCAAATCTCAAAAGTGCAAATCTAGAATTCTTGAAATTGCAAGTTCACTTAAAATTTCTCAAAATTGCAAATTCAAATCTGCAATTTATTGTAAATTTGATATCTATTTTTCTCTCTACTTTCTCTCTCTTTCTTTATTTTCTCTCACCTTAATTGCCATCGAAAGTTCAGATCTGGAATTTCTGAAATTGCAAGTTCAGACTTAGTCTCAAAATTACAAGTTCAAATATGCAAATTATTACAAATTTGATATCTATTTTCTCTTTACTTTCTCTCTCTTTCTTAATTTTCTCTCACCTTAATTGTGATCGCAAGTTCGGATCTGCAATTTCTAAAACTGTAAGTTTAGATTTGCAATATCTCAAATTTCTGTAATACGCATGTTTCTAAATACTTGCTATTTGATACTTGTAGATGGCGATCGAAAATCAAAGGGAGGATGAATAATTTAATCAAACCAGATGATGGATTCAATGGAAGCAGATGAAGCTTTTCTCGATTGAGAAATGCCCCTGTTTATTTCTGTTTATGAAAAATAGGTTTTAGAAAGAAAGAACGAAGGTTAGAAAACATGAGCAAGGGGAACTTAAGTATTTTTTAAAAATAGTTTACACATTTTTTAATTTCTAAGGACTAAATTTATATATAATTTTTTCAGGATTAAAAACATAAAGTCTAAAAAAAGAAGGACTAAAATTTTAGAATTATTTTGGGGAGGGATTAAAATCGTGAGTTAGCTGATAAATAAGGACTTTTTTGACATTTTCCACATTGAGCATACCTAGTTTGAAGAAAGCTCGCCATATGGGAAGACAAAACTCTTTTGGGTTTTTCCCACTTAAAAGGGCTCCAAAATAAAATTTGGACATTTTAATTCCACCCCACTTTTTTTTAATTAAAAGCTCACTATTTTTACGCTTTATTTACATCGATTTATAGACCCCAAAAAAAGACAATCCAAGGGTTGATTTTTTGTTATAGGATGATCTCTTCACAAGAAATCACATCATTATAAATCTTTTGATTGCACTATAAGATGGTTAAACCAAACATTTAAATTAAATAATTCAAATTAAAATTTGGGTTAAACTAGTGTTGGGTCCGCGAAAAAACTAGTTCCTTCAATCGCGAGCGACCGAAGAAAAATAGTTTATCGTATTCCTAACTGAAAGATGAAATCATCTAATGTGCTTATGGAGTCTCCACCAAATTAATCTGGGAATCAGGACCCGATTTTGGAAAATTGTTTTGTTTGAGTATAAAACTTGGCAATCTTCCAATTAGTCTGGTCTGCGTAGAGCGATTCTTGGTAAGGGAATCCTAGTATGGGTCGGGAAGGTATTAGACACCCGACAACGGCTCGATAGTGAGATTGGCCTCTACTTCGCAAATAAGGGTGTTTGGATGAAATTTTATGATTAAAAATTATTTAAATTACACAAAGAAAAAGTGTGTACAGAAAAAGTAAGTCAAGCCCCTTATTATATGTTTTATGCTATTAAAGTTTTGGAGAAAAAAAGTAAAAAGCACTCTGACATATAGACTCAAACCTATGTGTCACGAGATTGCAAAAAGACTCTCTTCTATTCATAAACAAGCAATGTTGGTCGTGTACTTCTTCACGGCCAACAAGAAAACGAGGAGATACTGGGGCCCATGTACGCTTTCAAAATACATATGGCTAAACTGGGAAGCCACATGTACGTACTCATAGTATACGAGTATTTTTATTTTTAAAAAATAACATGCGCAAATCAGTTATGCTCATGACCCAACTGGGATTTCATCGAAGACATGTGTAAACTGAGATATGCGTGGCAACGAAATGCTCTTTCTTTTGAAAAATAAATGGCATGCCTTAAGAAAGATAAAAGTCCTAACTAGAATTTGTTATCCCTAGCGTTAAGCATGATCCAAATTTCAGATGCAAATACTTCGACTAAGAGATATGCTTTAGGGAAGATCAAGAAGTCCTAACTTTTTAAGAGCTTCTAATCCCTAGTGTTAAGAATAATCCTAATGTGACATGCTTTAGGGAAGATCTAGAAATCCTAACTTTTTAAGAGTTTCTAATCCCTAGCGTTAAGCACGACCGCTTATGTAATATGCTTAGGGAAGATCTAGAAATCCTATCTTTTAAGAGTTTCTAATCTCTAGTGTTAAGCATGATCCAAACTCTAATGCAAGCGCTTCAATTAGATGATATGCTTTAGGAAAGATCTAGGATCCCTAACTAGGATTTCTAATTCTTATTGTAAGCATGATCCAAATTCTAATGCAAATGCCTTGATTAAGTAGAAATCTTTGTTTCTTTTCTTTGTTTGAAAAATCTTGATTGTTGCAAAGGTGGGGTTAGTTTAAGAATTAACCTAACCCGAGTATGCAAGAACAACGACGTGGCATAGGCACGCATGGCATGCTTAAATATAGGGGTATTTTAACCTACCCGATGGTCCGATACCCGACCCATCCGGCCCGAGCCCAACTATGCCCATGGGTACCCAAAGCCCGAATCGGGCCTACCTAGCCTTATAGCCTGGCCCGATCACTCAGCCTTATAGCCTGGCCCAACCTTATAGCATGGCCCAACCTGGCCCGATCACTCACTTCTTACACCCCTCTTCTTATTTTTCTTTATTTTCTTAAAAAAATTTATAATGTTTAGCATTACATGTGTACCTCCTCCATGAGAGGATTAAACTCACAACCTCACCCATAAGGAGAGGGATGTCTTAGCATTTATCACTAAAGTATGTAAACAACCATATTTATAACCCACCATTCTTATGTCTCTTGAATATGTTTAGTAATGTGGGACTAATAAATTAACTAGTTGGTATAGAAGCCCAAAATAATTAGTCCCACATAGCTAAACTTAGAGAAGAGGCTTGAGAATGGTGGGTTATAAAAGAAGTTTGGCTCTTTAAGAGAAAGTAAACAAGGTTAAGGCCCAAGGCCTGACCGCCCTAGCCTTGCCCGGCCCTAAGAAATATCGGGCTTTGGGCGGGCCATGGGCCTCAAAATGTTATACTCTGCCCAGCCAACCCGGCCCGATGGGCTCCAATGGACATGCATTTTATCTCCCTGCCTGGCTCGACCTGGCCCGAGACTGGCCATGGGCCCCGACTCGGCCCGTTTTACACTCCTACTTAAATGCCTATCTTTGATGGTTACACTTGATGAGTTTAGGTGAATTCCTAGCCTAATCCTGAAACAAACACACAACTCTAATTTCTATTACAATCCTAAACTAGTTAGGAGAGCCTAACCTAATTTAGTTTATTAGGTTTTTAGGGTTTGGAAATGTTGGGTGTGCGAACCTAAAGATATGGAGTGGGCCAAGACAAAGGAATATTCATTTTGAGGCCCAAAAGATGAAGTGGGTTGAGGAACCCATGAGGATAATAATGGGCTCACAACCCATGTAATGAACCCAACACTTAACGAAGTGTATCATGGGCTCAAGAAACTCCAGATAGAATGGGCCCACGAGCCCAATCGATGAGCTAATGAGCCCAAAAAACTTATTTAGAGACTTATCCGGTGATTTATTTGATTTATTAGGGTAAAAAAATTAAATGACAATTTTCTACATTATAAGTGAAACCCTAACCCTAGTTTTGCATCATGGCACACCAAAATTAGTAAACACATATACAACAAATAATTTCTCAAAGTTAAAAGCAATTTTCATGAAATGAATGATTTATAACCAAATAAAGCAACTGTTATGAAGATTAACATTGCAATGAGGCAGTATTTATCATACATCAAGATCAAAAAATCCAATTCTTATTCAACATCAGATTACACATTCAAGATTTTCATTTCATTCATTGAAATTAAAATTGCACTCCCTTATTTAATGCCATACACGTGGTGATTTTCACCATACATCCATTGTTCACATGTTTCTTCAAATACATCTATCACTCATCATAAATTCATCATGATGCTATATCCATCATTCTCATATTTTCAATTCATGCTTCATATGAAAAATAATATGTTGTTCACTTGAGATTAAATCATGGCGCCATGGAAGTTTTCAACACATACATAATTCCAAATTATTTCAAAGAAATTAATGATCATCTCATCTCATAAGCAAAATAAACAACAGAGATTAGCTTGGAGTTTTTAATTTTATAGAAAACATACCTTTTAACACTGAATTTTAACTAGCATTTAATTGCATTCTAATAGAAAATCATAACATAATCCATCACATTTCATCTAAATTAATGCATTATCAGTACAATTCACGACAAATCAGACCTATGAGATTCAAATTAAAAAAGGAGTAAACTAACCAACATTCTAACAGCATAATCCCATGGCCAGTAGAGAATTAAGACCCTCAAGCTTTGTACGCCACTAATTTCCCCAGAAATTTATTATCCCTTTGTTTGCAAAGTTAAAATGATCTCGTCGTAGACAAATCAAAGGAACTTGCTCTCATTTTTGTTTGTGAAAATAGGTTAGTGAAACACTAAGAGAGATAGAGATCAGCATGTTTTCTGAAAATGGGTTAGAGACAGGGGTTTATGTTGTGTTGGGTCTCTAGAGAGAGAAAGTTCAGAGAGAGAGAAAGAGAGATAGAAAGATGAATGAGGTCTTCTACAATTGGCTGCTTTGAGAGAGAAATTAGAGATGTTGGAAAAAATGTAGGAACAGTAATGGAAACTTGAACGGTATAAGAACTCCAAGGCACGTAATTGCTGTCTTTAAAAATAATATTTCACCCCTATAATTGCACCCGAGTATACGAAATATGTTTTCAGGATACAATGGAGTCTAACCGTAAAATTTGTGAGTTCGAATTGCAAGATTCGATCACAACTCAAGAACACTCTTTTTGATATCTGATAATGCCAAAAAAAAAACTCTAACTTTGCTTTGGTTTTCTTAAGAATTAGAAGTGTATTGAGAATGGCCAAGAAACCATGTATTTATAGCCTTGGAAGCACCATTTCGGAGAAAAAATGGTGACTGTTCTAAACTAGTGCGAGTGAGTATCGATACTCACTGAATGGGTATCGATACTCATTAAAAAAAATGACTTCAGATCACCTTGGTATCGATACCAGTATGAGTGGTATTGATACTGGAGTGATATGAACACTACCAGTTGCCCCCCCTTCAGTAGGTATCGATACTGACTTAGTCAATATCGATACTAGCCTCATCTGTCGACTTCCACTTGGCTGGTATCGATACCAACCTTGTTGGTATCGATACTATAGTGAGTCAGTATCGATACTAACCTCAACTGTTGGCTTCCCTTTGGCTGGTATCGATACCAACCTGATTTCTTCACTTATATAAGTAAGTCCACATGAAGTGAGCTTGTGAGTCACTAAGGTTTTGGACTTATTAAGGATATGTATCCATCCTCTATCATACAGGAACCAACACTAGAATTTTAGAATGGAAAAGT
Organism: Macleaya cordata; assembly: GCA_002174775.1. NCBI lineage: Eukaryota > Viridiplantae > Streptophyta > Magnoliopsida > Ranunculales > Papaveraceae > Macleaya > Macleaya cordata. The sequence goes on from MVGT01001052.1 coordinate 125,875, forward strand.
TATAATTCTTAGTGTTTTCCATAATCACTCATTGACTTGTTTGTACCCATTGAACCTTGACATTTTCAAGACATAGGTTGGGTTCCCATCATGGGTAATTGATTTAATTCTGTAAACATAAGTCCCATTCCCTTAGAAGTCTTAGAGATCATCTCTCTAAACAAACCTTTTGGTACTTGTTTGAGTCCACGCAGTCAACCGTAATTAATCCATGCTTGAGTAATTGCCTTAGATATTGGTGTCTTAGACTTATATGTCTTGACTTACCATTGTAAGTCTTGCTGGCCACCCTAAACAAAGTTGTTTGGCTATCACAGTAAAGCATGATTGCTGGAGTAGGCTTCTTCCAAAGTGGTATATCCACTAGAAGATTCCTTAGCCATTCTGCTTCTTTGCAAGCATCAGCCAAAGCTATCATTTCTGCCAACATAGTTGAGTCAGAAATGCAAGTCTGTTTCTTGGATCCCTAGGATACATCAGCTCCACCTAAAATGAAAATCCATCCTATTGTAGATTTAGATTTAGACTCAATGTTGTTCCAACTTGCATCGCTATATCCTTCTAATACAGCGGGATAACCTTGGTAATATAACCCATAGTTTATAGTACCTTTTAGATATCTGAGAACTCTAGAGATAACATTCCAGTGTTCTCTCCCTGGGTTACTTGTGAAACGACACAGCAAACCCACAACATATGTTATGTCTGGTCTTATGCAATGGATAACATCCATAAGACTCCCAATGACACTAGCACATTTAAGCTGATCAAAACACCTCCCAGTGTTCTTTTCTAATTTAACATTTGGGTCTACTGGAGTAGAGACTGGTTTTTCCTCCCAATACTTATACTTGTTAAGTATCTTTTCTGTGTAGTAATTTTGAGTCAAAATATAGCCATTCTCTCTTCTAAGAATTTTAATTCCTAGGATCACATCAGCCTCTCCCAAGACTTTTATGGCAAAACTAGAAGCTAGAAACCTTTTAGTTTCTTCTACACAAGCTAGATTAGTCCCAAAGATAAGCATATCATCTACATATAAATATATTATTACATATGCTTCATCATCAGTTTTATAGTAAATACATTTGTCAACATCATTAACTTTAAAACTGACGGATAACACTATCTTGTCAAATTTCTCATGCCATTGCATAGGTGCTTGCTTTAAGCCATAAAGTGACTTAACTAACTTGTACATCTTACGCTCTTGCCCTACAAGGATAAAACCTTTCATGTTGTTCCATGTATATTTCTTCTTCTAAATTTCCATTTAGGAAGGCTGTTTTTACATCCATTTGATGGATAACTAAGTTATGGACCGATGTAAGAGAAATTAAAACTCTAATAGATGAAGCTATAGGTGCATGTATCAAAGTAGTCAACACCTTTTCTTTGAGAAAATCCTTTTGCTACAAGTCTCGCTTTAAACTTGTTAATAAAGCCATATGCATTCAGTTTCTTCTTGAATATCCATTTACAACCTATGGGTTTTGCTCCTGGAGGAAGATCAGAAAGAACCCAAGTCTGGTTGTACATGATGGAATTCATTTCATCGTTGATCACTTCTTTCCAAAAAAGAATGTCACGGGAACTCATGGCTTCATTGAATGTAGATGGTTCATCCTCAACATTCAAAATATATTCTGTATGTTCTTTCACCACATTTATATCTCCTTCTATAAGGTAGATAAGAAATTCTGGTCCAAAGGATTTATCTATAATTTGCCTCTTACTTCTTCTTGGTTCAACCTCTTGAACTGGTTCGGGAACTGGTTTAGGTACATGTATGTTTAAAGGTTCATTTCCAACTTGGGGTTCGTCTGTGTGGATCTCTAATTGTTCTAAATTCTTAGGTACAAAATTAGTCCTAGTTAAGTTCTCAAAGAACTCTACATCCACAGATTCAATAATAGTGTTCGATTCTAGATTTATAAATCTATAACAAACACTATTACTAGAATAACCTATAAACACACATTTGTCTGTTCGGTCACCTAGTTTAGGTCTCTTTGGGTCAGTTTTTCTTACATAAGCAAGACACTCCCACACTTTAAGACGACTCAAGTTTGGTTTCTGATTAAACCATAACTAATAAGAAGTAATATTAGAATTCTTTCTAGGAATTCTATTTAGAATGTAACATGCAGATAATATAGCTTCTCCCCATAAATTCAATGGTAGGTCCGAACTTAACAACATAGCATTACACATGTTAACCAAAGTTCTATTCTTGCGTTCAGCGATTCCATTCTGTTGAGGTGTATAGGGTGTTGTGAACTGATGGATAATACCATTATTTTCACAGAACTTAGTGATTTCAGTAAAATTATATTCTCCTCCCCTATCTAATCTTACTGCTTTAATCTTCTTGTTATGTTGATTTTAAACTTCTGCTTTGAAGATTAAGAACTTTCCAAAAACCTCATCTTTCGATATTATAAAATATACATAAGCATATCTTGAAAAATCATCGATGAATGTAACAAAATATTTGTTACCCCCATGACTTAAAGTTTCCTTTAAGTCATATACATCTGTATGTATAAGATCAAGAAGTTCAGAAGATCTCTCAACAGTTTTAAACGATGGTCTATGGATTTTAGATTGTGCTCATGTTATACATTTGTTAATATTATCGGAAACACATTTAGGAATTAATCCTAAGTTAGACATGTTCTTTATATAACCATAATTACCATGTCCTAGTCTACCATACCACAAAGGAAAAGACTCAACAACATAAGCAGAAGAAACTTTATTGATTAAGTTAAACTGAATCATCCCATTACAAGAATAACCCTTTCCCACGAAAACTCCATTCTTGGATAAGACAAGCTTATCCGATTCATACACAAGTTTGAAACCTCTCTTATTAAGGAGATCACTAGAGACTAAGTTCTTAGTCATATCTGGAACATAAAGAACATTAATTAAAGTAAGAGTCTTCCCTGACGTAAACTTGAGATCCACAGAGCCAGTACCAACGACCTTAGTGCGAACATCATTTGCCATTTTGACTTTACGTCCATCACTGATTTGATCGTAAGTTTTAAACAACTTTCGATCCTTACATATGTGGATGGTTGCTCCTGTATCCAACCACCAACCAGAGTCGTTGCTTACACTATTTGCTTCTAACACTGTTGCAATGCAGTTCCCTTCTTCGGTCATGTTTGCTTGATTCTTCAAGTTTTTCTTCTTGATGCGACAATTCTTCGCAAAATGACCGGGTTTGCCACAGTAGTAGCAATCACCTTTATTCTTTTTATTCTTGTTTTTGTTCTTAGAATCCTTCTTGAACTTATTATCATTCTTTAACTTAAGGCTGGTATGCTTGGATTGTTATCCTCAACCATGTTTGCTTTCCTCAGATTTTTCTTTACGTTTCCGTGAATCTTCTTCTATACGAAGGTGATACAGCAAGGATTCTATAGTGTATTTCTTCTCATCATGTTTGAGTTTCTTCTTGTAGCCATTCTATGACTTTGGAAGACATGCAATGATGACTCCAACCAAGAACTCTACAGGGAGAGTAATTTCTGCCACTTTAAGATCACTGACGATATTAAGAAAACTATGCGCTTGCGCAAGTATAGACTTATCGTCAGTCATCTTAAAACTCATGAAATTACCGATCAAGAACTTCTGGTTACTCACCTCTTCAATACAGTATTTCTCTTGTAAAGTAGTCCACAATTCTTTAGCAGTTTGGATATGATGATGGGCTGTATAGATGGGACTAGAAAGTGCGTTGAGAATGTGTCCACGACATAAAAATTCATCTTATTTCCTTTTCATTCTCCATCTTTAGTTCAGTTGAATCTTCTGGTGTTTCGTCACGAATAGGTTGAAGATTCTCGCCCAGAATGTAAGACAGCTTCAATGTTATTAAGAAGAACATCATCTTCTCTTGCCACCTTGTAAAATCTTCTCCATTGAACCTCTCAAGCCTTGTGAAGTCCTGGTTCATCACTTAAATAGATTGCGACACTATTCCCTCCATTAATGAAATAATGTTTAAAAATTGTTGGAAAAATGTAGGAACAGTAATGGAAACTTGAACGGTATAAGAACTCCAAGGCATGTAATCACTATCTTTCAAACAATATTTCACCCCTATAATTGCACCAGGGTATACGAAATATGTTTTCAAGATACAATGGAGTTTAACCGTAGGATTTGTGAGTTCGAATGTGCAAGATTCGATCACAACTCAAGAACACTCTTTTTGATCTCTGATAATGCCAAAAAAAAAACTCTAACTTTGCTTTGGTTTTCTTAGGAATTCGAAGTGTATTGAGAATGTCCAAGAAACCATGTATTTATAGCCTTGGAAGCACCATTTCGGAGCAAAAATGGTGACTGTTCTGAACTGGTGCAAGTAAGTATCGATACTTACTGAATGGGTATCCATACTCATTCAAAAAAAATGACTTCAGATCACATTGGTATCGATACCGATATGAGTGGTATCGATACTGGAGTGATCTGAACACTACCAGTCGCACCCCTTCAGCAGGTATCGATACTGACTTAGTCAGTATCGATACTAGCCTCATCTGTCGACTTCCACTTGGTTGAGTCAGTATCGATACTGACCTCAACTGTTGGCTTCCCTTTGGCTGGTATCGATACCATACTACAGTGACACCATCTCATTTTTTGGAAAAGATTAAGGCTCTAATAGCTCATAGCGATGATGCGCACGTGTGAAGTACAAAGTGCGTCACAAGAGCACCCAATGCGCCATAAACGCCCAATCGCCCACGTGCGCGTGCGTATGTGCGGTGGTGCTTTGCACCACCTTATCAATTCTAATGATGACCCAACACTTAAAAGATAAACTCTAATAAGTGTAGTCACTTATAAACCTCAACCTTCCATATCTCCTAAGTAATGTGGGACTAAACCAAAGAAGAGTTAAAGCTACAAACCTACCCAAAGCTATTTTAGAAATTTTACAACAAGAGAGAGACGGGTTGAAGATGTGGTGATGAAGATGGAGATGAGGGTATGATGAAGGGGCTGGTTTCTTTCTCTAGTTCGTTTGAAGTAGAGAAGATGGGTTATCTCTCACAAAATTCGGTCCTTATAGCATCTCTAATGCAAATGTGTTCTACTTCTTATGTGGCATGACTCTCAAGAAATCCTCTTTAGACTTGCTTGATATATGGAGAAAAAAATTTCACAATTTATGTTGAAAAGAAAAATGCATCTCCAATGCAAATGTGGTTTTTTTATAGTTGTAAAAAAGGAAAGAGAAAATGAAATCTTTAATGAGATTTGCCAAAAAAGAGGAGAGAAAATTATATCTTTAACTGAAGTTGCTGATTAGGATGGGAAGACATCCTCTTGGTGAACCTCTAAAACAAGAGGATGGACTAGATGATGTCTTCCCATCTTCATGCCACATCATCTTCACATTAAATGAGCACATTTGCATTGGAGACAGTTTTAAGAATAAATTGGATGTGCTTCTTACGTGGCACACCACTTTTGAGTAGACCATGTTTGCATTGGAGAGGCTCTTACAGAGGGTGATTTAGAGAAGATGAACAAGAAAGAAACCTCATCACTCTTTTGGTTTTTTTCTCCAATAATACCTTTTGGATCGATAGGTTTACAAAAGTGTTGTCAGACGCTTAAGTGGCAGGGTGGAACCCACCACTTTTCTCTCCCAAAAGTATTTTGAAGGGGTTTTCAACTTATACTGCATTGGGACCGACCATGCCACATAAACATCGGGCACTGCTTTTGTAACTTGGTCGATCCAAACAACACTACTCTTTTTTCTCTCCAAAATCCGGTCCCATTAATCCATTTCAGTTGGGCTTATTTATTGAAAAAACAAGGGTGGGAGAAAACACATCAAGGTTAGATCCATCTGGATCTAATGGTTGGCAAAAAAAAGGTCAACCTATAGCCATTTTCTGCCAACCGCTAGATTAAAATGGATCTAACGATCTTTGTAAAATGTCCAATGGATAGCCGTCCTGAATATTTCAATGGTTATCATTCCCCTAAAACTGGTTCTAGGTCTATTTTAGCCCTAATCTTTGTTCCGATTTTGAGTACTCTTGATTTTAAACCTAAATTAAGTTTGATTTCACTAATCATCAATTGGGATCAAATGTAGGTCCAATTAAGCCCGGAGTAACCTAATGTGGCCGAATTATGGTCAACCTAAGGCCAATTTAGGGGGCTTTCACCCTATTTCTTCAAATAAGCTCGATTTTGAGCCAAATTAAGTCTTATGAATTCAAATTGAGCCGATGGCTGATCAAATTGAATTGGGTAAAAGTTGATTGGGTAGAGTTAGAGGTGGTGGAGGCATGTATCTTGCAGTACACATCGAATTTTTGGTGTTTGGCATTCGGAGGAGAAATTTGATGTCTACAACTAGGATGGAAGACATTTCAAACAAAAGGATGGACTAGATGATGTTTTTTCCATCCACATGCAATATCAACTTTATATTGGTTAAACACATTTGCATTTGAGAAGATTGTTGGGATTCATTAAATGTGCTTCCTACGTGGACACAAATTTTAAACCGACCACGTTTGCTTTAATTAGAGAGGTTCTTATATATTTGTTAGTTTTTTTAAATGAATTATTATAAGGGATAATGGACAAAACATCCAATATATAACGTTTTTAATCCATTTAGTACACAAGATTTTTAATAAGACTGAAATACCTTTTTTAAAGCTTTTTGAATCTATTTAGTCCTTTTTAAACTTTTCTAAATCTATTTAGTCCATTCCTTCCTTTTTAATGTTCCTGTTATACCCTTATTATATTTGTCAATTACCTTTTTATCTTTGTCAAACTTGTACAGTTGTATGAGAGAGGACTAACATTATCTTTTTTGTTTTTAAACTTTAAAATGTTATATATCTTTAACTAAAATTCTGATTTTGACAAAATTTATATATTTAGAAAACACTTTTTGAGATCTTTGAAACTAGATCAGTCAAGAATGGTTTTCAAAAAAAAAATCACAAAATTTATGCAAAAACGTTTTTGCATCAGTTCTCATGCAAAAATGTTTTTGCATCAGTTCATGCAAACATGTCTTTTCAACTAAAATTCAGATTTTGACAAAATTCATATATTTGGAAAGCACTTTTTGAGATCTTTGAAACTAGACCAGTCAAGAATGGTTTTCAAAAAAAAATAAAAAACACGAAATTTATGCAAAAAAGTTTTTGCATGAACTGATGCAAAAACGTTTTNTTTTTGCATCAGTTCATGCAAAAATGTTTTTGCATAAATTTTGTGATTTTTTTTTTTTTGAAAACCATTCTTGACTGGTCTAGTTTCAAAGATCTCAAAAAGTGCTTTCCAAATATATGAATTTTGTCAAAATCAAAATTTTAGTTGAAGAGATATAACATTTCAAAGTTTAAAAACAAAAAAGATAACGTTAGTCCTCTCTGAAGAGAGAGAGAGAGAGAGAGAGAGAGAGAGAGAGAGAGAGAGATAGAAGAGTAAAGTGGGGTAGTATGTGGTGAAAGGGCAGATTTGTCTAGATTTTATTTTTCGACTAAATAGACTCATAAAATTTGGTGGACTGAACAGACTGAAAAAAAAATCATTTTGGGCCTTTTGGCCGTTCCCCCTTATTATTAATATATTTAGAGGGGGTAGTCAATTAGGATTTGGATAGACTTTGATGGACTCATGAAATCAGGGGGTGTGTGGTTGTGAACTTTGATGAAGTCCATGGAAGTCCCATGTTGGTGGTTGTGGACTTGATCAAAGTCTATAGAAGTCCCATGTTGGTGGTTGTAGATTTCATTAAAGTCCATGGAATTCCCATGTCAGTGGTTGTGGACTTTGCTTAAGTCTATAGAAGTCCCATGTGGGTGGTTGTGGACTTTAAAATGGTGGATTTGTAAGGTGATGGACTTCCATGGACTTTTTTGAAGATTTATGAAGAAAAGTTGGGTTAGCCAAGTCCAGCCAATATAGGTGAAATTTGCATGGACTTTCTCTCTCATCTTTCTCCACTATAATAAATAATGATTAATTATTAATAAGTTATAATGATAATACTTTATTATTAAATATAATTATAATTATAATTATAATAAAAATAATGATAATGATAATTATATTATATTTTTAATATTAATATTTAATAAATAATAATTATTAGTTTTAATAAAATATACAAGCCTTTTGCACGTGCGTTGCACGTGTTCCTTACGCTGGACTTGTTCTTTATTATGGGTATGAATAACAATAACAAATCATATCATGACACTCACAATTACAACGTAATTATCTGTCAAAATTACAACTACGCATAAAAATAAGTGGTACCAATATAGAGTTTGTGCCATGAATAGAAAATGTTTTAAAAAAGTAGTAAATCCAAAATTTTGTAATCAATTACAAATAAGTCAGAATAAATTACTCACAGTGCTTGATTATAATGATTTATCCATGCAAAGATCATATGAAGTGACCTGTTTGTAAAAATGATATAAGTAAATTATTCAAAATCAAAAGTAGACTGCAAATAATTTATTGAAGTACATAAATTCAATAATGCATTTTTCTCAATAACAATACATGTCTCCATTCATGAATTTGTTGTGAATAAAACTTCTTTAAACACCACATTTTTTGTGTAAGTGCCGATTGTCCCTGGTATTTTACCATCGAGTATCACAATCTTTGTTGATTCCATTGAAACACCTCTAGATAAAGCCACATATAGTTGGCCATGACTAAAAACATGATTTGGCAAATATATACCTGCAAATGGTATTGTTTGACCTTGTGCTTTATTTATAGTCATGCCGAAGCATAAACGTATTGGGAATTGCTTCCTGATGAGTTTGAAAGGCAAATTCAAGTTTTCTGGAGGTTTTAATGGGATTCTTGGTAGAAATACTCGTGTACCTGCAAAGTTTCCTGTGACAATTTCTGCATCAATTAAGTTACGATGGAAAGCTCGGCATAATAATCTTGACCCGTTGCAAAGTCCAATTTTTGGGTCAATATTTCTCAAAAGAATGATTGGTGCACCATACTTTAATACCAGTTTATGAGGTGGCAAACCACCTGGAGAAATAGAATTCAGAAATTCTTGTTGATATAAATTACGTTCATCATCTTCAACACTATCAAAAGAGTAATAAATTTTCGCATCTCCAGGAAAAGTATTGATGACCTTGTTGTTTATATCATCAACGCATTCATTGGTTGGTGCCATTATTGCTCTCTCTACCATGTATTTTTTATCATGTGCCTTTTCATGAAGGGTTGGGTAAATAGCCTGCACTAAGTGCATTATAGATTCATCTCCAACCCAAGGAATGACCATTTCATCTGGTATTTTGACCATTTCATTTTCAATCACCGGTAAAACTCCATCTCCAATATCAATTAAGATCTTTGTAAAATTTGGATCTATTCTTGAACGCATATTTTCAGTCAGATGTATAATTTGAACATGATCCCAAATCGGTGACTTTACAATACACGCGTCAATAGTCTCTGATTTTGTTCCACGCGGTACTACTGGTAATACTTGTCTAAAATCTCCTCCGAAAATAATTATTTTCCCTCCAAATGGTACATCCTTACCTGTTATGTCTCGTAAAGTTCTTTCAAATGCTTCAAAAGCATGACGATGTACCATTGTTGCTTCATCCCAAAGCATAATTGTGCTTCTTCTTAAGAGTTCAGCTGTTTCAGATTGTTTACTAATAGAACATGATGATGTATGATCGAGGTTAATAGGTATCTTAAACCTTGAATGAGCTGTTCTACCACCCGGTAATATTGTTGCTGCAATTCCGGATGATGCTGTTGCTAATGCAATATGACCCTCATTTCGAAGATATGCTAAGATTGCTCTATATAAGAACGTTTTTCCTGTACCACCTGGACCATCAATGAAAAATATAATTTCTTTTCTATTCTGGACAGCTGCAATAACCATTTCGAAAGCATTCCTTTGACCCGCATTCAATTTGCTTATACACTCTAAATCTTCTGTTGTTACTTTTATTGATTGCTCATCTTCAATCATCTGAAAAATAGAACCATTTGAATCTGATGTAGATGTTGGTGTTGGTAGACCGAAGTCAGATAAGTTTTTATTGTAATGTTGAAGCATAGACTGAAGATCTCTTAATAAGCGATTGAGGTTATTTGTACCAGCTGTAGAACTCGTTGAAGGGTAATCTTCAATTAGATATGGATTAAACTCATCCCACAATTCACGCACACCAGTAGGTTGGCAATATACTAAAATAGTAACAAATAACCTTCGAAGTGACGATGGCATATGTGAATTTGTTGCTTCTAATAAGCATTCTCGTATGCTTCCGTCATTTTCCAACAACCCTCTTTTTTCTGCTGATTCTTTGAATGTCTGACATTCCACTTGATCAACTTTCAATAGATCTTCAAATGAGCACGGCCCTCGTACATGATTTAACAGTATACGCAAATAATAACGATCTCCTTCATTTGGGGGTACTGTGTATATTCTTCCAACAGCTCGTTTGTTACTTGATCTCTTTTGCCAACACTTTTGATTATGTATCCAATAATATTGCTCTGGAAATTCACGATATAACAAACTTCGTGCTTCAATGTCATCTTTATTTCTTTGAAAAAACTCTGTTAACATTGTTTTTGAGGCTCTCACATCATTTAGAAGATCATCAATTAATTGATGACTATAATATCTCACTTGCTGGATATTTGGTAGATGTATCTGAAGAGCTACTACTGTTGGATATATATGGTTCAGTGAGAACATCAAAATCCTCCACATTGCTTCTTGCGAGCATACCCAACGTGCGTCAAGAAACTGTGATATTTCATCATTTGAGTCAGCTGATTGTTGGCGAAGTTGAAGAGAAACACGATCTGGACCTTTGTGTATGTACTTATACAAATACTTTACCGATTTTATGCTGGAGCAAATTTCTACATTGATATGACAATTATATTTCTTCAGGAGCCAAGGATTATATAGAACTACCCATCTATTATCTACCATATGACCATTTTTTTCAACTAAGATTCCATTTTCACGCCTTCTATATATTGGATATGAATCATTCCCTTGTAATGTCTGCTCGGAGAATTGGCGTGGGTAACCCTTCTTGCATGAATTATCTTTCATGCATGGTGAATTTGAATTAAAATTACCACATGGTCCATGTATCATATGCTTCACAACTGCGATATATAATTCAGGTTCTATACTTGGGTCTGGTATTTCTGCCCGTACGATACTGTCATATTCATCTGGGTTATTTATTTTATCATTTTCGTCGAAAATGATCAACATATGTGCATGGGGAAGTCCACGTTTCTGAAATTCAATTACATGGACATGTGCTATTACTACACCCAGAATGTCAGATTGATAAATGTCCTTCTTCAGTTCTTCCAACTTTGCTCTAAAAATTCTTGCAGTGAGATCCGGTCTATCCTGCGGTACTTGTCCTGGCAGTAATTCTCTTGTTATTTCTTCCCACGAAGGATTACATGTTATTGTAATGAATAAATCTGGCTTGCCAAATTTCTGCACCAAAGCCATTGCATCTTGATAACGATTATACATGTCTCTTGGGCTGCCTATATGAGATGATGGTAGGATAATTTTTCTTCCAACATTACCTTTTTAACAAAAAAAATCATTATTACTTGAAATGTTGAAATATATTTATTGATGACCCAATATTTATTTAAACATCTATCTTACTAATTACCTGCATTCCTTTCTCCTGCATCGTATAGATCTTGTAATCCTTGGTATAACTCAGCTCTGATAACGTTTTGATTGTTGCGTAAGTATCTCAACTTTTGCATCTCAATTTTGACGTGATTGTCTACAACATACTGCTGTAATAATCGCCCTCCACGAAGCAAAACTGATGTGTCATTATCTCTTATCTATAGATTTGATTTATGAATACAAAAATGTAAGGAAAAATAAAAGAAACATTCTGTTAAAAAAATTATTAGTAAAATCACACCGAAAAATTATTAATGAGTTATGTTTACCTGAAGCATATATGAGTAAAATGCTCGACAACTAACTTTGTGTCCAGTTTGAGAGCGAGTGTTGACGTCCCATCCATTAGTTCCAAAAGGAAGTAGTAATGGATATTGAAGAGGATCATAATAGCTTGCTGTGTCGGGTACTAATTGTAGAGTTCCATCACTTGCTTGAACAATAATCTCATGGGATCCCAAGTTGGATGGATCTTCTCCTCCAATTAATACTGCAGCAACTTGTGATGCAATAGGAAGATTGTATTGATGACCTATAGAGGAATCTTCTTTCAATACCAACCTACAGTTTGGCAGGTCCTCACGCATTGCCAAGCGTCGAAAAAAATGAACATAATGGTTATGATGATCTAAGATTTGCTTGAGTCTTTCTACTATATTCCTTTTCATTTCTCGATTTTCTGCCATACGATTCTCAATCTCATGTTCAGTGTCATATACATACATTTGAAGATATCGAGGTCTATTACCTTCAATTGGTAACAAACTTCCTATTTTATGGTAGATGACACCTTGAGCTCGAAAAGTAAAGACTCCATCACGACTGTTTGCAAGATTTGCATCTATATTTACTCCCATTGACGTGAAGGCAAACATATGATTGTATGTACGTATGTTTTGCCTAAAATGTTTTCCCTCGTCATTTTGTTCAGTGAAAAGAATATATAATTCGATTGGAGTAGTAATTGCAGGCAACACTATTTTTCCATTCATGCAACACATTTCTTTTGTTTCTGATGCGAAGAGTTTAGCACCACAATATTGACAAATCGTGGGTTCTCTGAGCCTATGTATGCGCATTATATTATTATCAATAAAATTTCGAGCACAATTATGGCGGCTCCTTGTAGTGGCACGTGGAGTAACTATAGTGTTGTTAGTGCTCTGACGATGCTCTTGAAATCCTGTTGGATGGAAAGAGTAAAGCTAATATAAAGAGTATTAATTTTTGTATATTTTTTATTATTATTTTGAATGTAGGTGGCTTTGAATGCGTACCTCCAAGATTGTCCATTCTATTTATTGGTATTGCCGCTTGTCTAGCCTGTCTTCTAATATCGCTCAAACGTGGTCTTACATTTCTTCCTTCAGTATAATACTAACAAATATTATGATTTCATATTTTATGATTTTAAAGAGGATAATTCAAAGAGACATACCTTCATGGGTTTCTATTAAATTTGAGGAGGCTAATCTTGCTTCTCGCCTAATATCAGTCAATCGTGCATTTTGCGCCATTTTTCACCTAAACAAAAGAAAAAATTTAATGGTGCCAATTTCAATTAGACCTCATTGTGTTTTATTAAGTAACTGATTTAAAATATACAACAAAGTTTAAAAAAAGGTCAAGTAAAAAAAAAAGTCTGATCTGTTTGTGATGGAACCCGTATATCCGTTAAAAAAAATTAAGTAGTGTAACACAAAGTAAAAAAATTAAGAAGGTTTGATTTCTTCATGATGGAATCATCCGTTACAAAAATTAAGTAGTGTACAATAGAGTAAAAAAAATGCTCTACTTAATTAAAAAAGGTCTGATCTCTTCGTGGTCATGAAAAAAAAAATTAAGTAGTGTAAAATAAAGTAAAAAAAAAAATAAAAAGGTCTGATTTTTTCATAATGGAATCATCCGTTACAAAATTAAATAGTATACAACATAGTAAAAAAATGATCTCTACTTAATTTAAAAAGGTCTAATCTCTTTGTGATGGAATCATCCTGAAAAAAAAAATTAAGTAGTGTAAAATAAAGTAAAAAAAAAAATAAAAAGGTCTGATTTTTTCATAATGGAATCATCCGTTACAAAATTAAATAGTATACAACATAGTAAAAAAATGATCTCTACTTAATTTAAAAAGGTCTAATCTCTTTGTGATGGAATCATCCTGAAAAAAAAAATTAAGTAGTGTAAAATAAAGTAAAAAAAAAAATAAAAAGGTCTGATTTTTTCATAATGGAATCATCCGTTACAAAATTAAATAGTATACAACATAGTAAAAAAAATGATCTCTATCTTTTAGTGAAACAAATTAAGTAGCTCGGAGGTTATTTGTTAGTATACATTAGAACATTAGGGTTTTTTGTAATACAAATTAGAACATTAGGTTATCTGTTACTATCATCTAAAATACAAATTAATTATCATTAGTAAAAAAAGTATACAAATTGAATGCGTAAATACCCTACTCACCGTACAAACAATATGTCCAATATGGTGCACCTGTTAAAAAAAGATACAGGTGTGGTGAGTAAATGTCCTACTCACCACACAAACAATGTCCATTATGATGTAGTTGTAAAAAAATAAAATAAAAATAATATCCAATACGATGTTGCTGAATTTTTTTTCTTCTAATACCCTCTCCCTCTCTACTTTATTAAACTATCATTAAAAAATATAAAAAGTAGAGATAGAGTCCCTCTCTGCTATATTAAAATACCATCTCCCTCTCTTCTATATTAAACTGTCATTAAATAATATAAAAAGTAGAGATAGAGTCCCTCTCTACTGTATTAAACTCTCACTAAACAATATAAAAAGTAGAGATAGAGTGCTACCTTTTTAACCTTTGGACTTGTATGAATGGGAGATTTGAAAGAGAGACGATTTTGAAAGAGAGATGGAGAGGGAAGATAGAGGGTAGAAAGAGAGATGGGGGAGAGCGATTGAGAGAGTGGGGAAGGGGATCCTGGCGATTTTAAAAGAGAGATGGAGAGGGAAGGTAGAGGATAGAAAGAGAGATGGGGGAGAGCGATTGAGAGAGGGGGGAAGGGGATCGTGCTAGTTGCGAAAGGTTGGGAGGGTTATTAGGTTATTAGGTACGCATTTACAGTTTTACCCCTTAACTTTTTCTTTTGGAGGGTAAAAAATGTCTAATTTAACCTTGTATAATTAATGAGTTTGATATATTTTTAAGGGCATTGATTGTAAAAAACCCTAAAAAAAGCAATTGGCTCAATATATTAGTATAGATAATTATATTATATTTTTATATTATAATCAATCTATTAATTATTAATTATAATTATTATAAGTTTCATAATGATAATAATTTATACTTATTATAAAAATTATAAAATAATAATAAAATACTTATTAATAATAAATAAATATAATTTAATATCTTATTATAATCATAATTAAATTAGCTAATATTTCTTTTGCTTTGGCACAAAAATCATAATAAGATATGAACCTCAACTAAAGAAAAAAAAAGAAAAGAAAAATCTACCTTTTTGAAAAATATTGTTGGGATTAGCAGAATTACTAATAATATTTTATTTAATAAATATTAAAATTATTAGTATTAGTATAGTCATCATAATAATAAATATCAATAATTAAAAAATAAAAATAAAAATTAGTGATTAATAATTAATATTTACCTTTATTTATCAAGTTTACAGAAGTCCGTGGACTCTATCATTGCAAATCCACAGAAGTCTGTAAACTTTACAGTACAAGTCCGTAGACTCTGCCAGTACAAGTCCGTGGGCTTTGCAGGACTCTATAGAAGTCTATGGACTCTGTAAGAGTCCTACGAAGTCCTTCATATTCAAAAGTCCGTGAAAGTCTGTAGAAGTCCTAATTGACTACCCCCTGTTAGTAACAAATTGGTCTCATAACAATAAGTCCTATTACCATGATTGTTATACGTATATGCATAATACTGTTGTAGACTATCAGATTAGGTGCATCTGTATAGTCGAATGACAGTAAAGATCGTTTCAAGGCAGCACATATCTATCCATGCTCTAACAATGGGATCCTTCTAATTACTTTCTTAAGAGCAAGGTCGACACGACACACATAGTGAAAATTAATTTGTTTGAAAAAGAAGCATTGTGCATCCATTGAATGTACTTGGGATATTTTGAACATTAGTTAGAACTATTGGTGCCGATAATTGATTAGTGTAAATTTTTTAAAATTAATTGTCATTGGACGACTCATACCAATACAAAAATCTACAACTACTCTATCAAAATAGTAAAACGGTAAGTAGGATAGTGAACCACTTTCAAGTTAGAGAACCGTTACAAAGAATTAATTTCAGATTATAAACTAATATGAGAAATGGTTTAAAAATCTTTAGAGTTTTGTTTGAAACACTGAAATAAAAGAAAACTAGACTAAATAAATGATTTAGGAATAAATGGGATGGATTCTCAAAATAATGGAATCCACCAATCACCACCATAGATCTATGCAAATAATTTAAGTTTATCTATATTTTATCTATGTTTCCACTGCATTATTGTAAATAAGACCAGGCATTAGATATTGCCTGAAAGGCATTTACAAAGAATCATTTCCCTATTTTTTTAATTAAAAATTGAAAGAAAATGAACAAAAACTGCATAGACATAGATTTGTGGTTCCTTCAACTCTTTATAGGAAATGTTGATTATAGAGAACTTCAAGGAAGTCTCTATAGAGGAAAACATAAAACTTCAAAAAGTAAAACTAAATTAATTACATGTTAATTATGGTGGCTTCATCCCTCTCTTAAAAAATAAATTAAGCAGACATAATGGAAAGAAAAGGAAATAGAAATAAACTTGTATTAATAAAAAATGTATTAACAAGTAAAAACTGAATAATAAACGCTCAATTTTCTCTCACTGCACTGTAACTCTCATTGCAAAGGATGAATACAACTGGTGGAAGGGACCTCTATTTATAGCTTTCTGGAGGATGCACCAATGGTTGAGATGAATCTGGAGGATCCAACAGTCTTAAAAAATTATCATCATTTGAACGACCCATTTCAATTAGGGTTTTGAAACGGACGGTTAGGATAAGAGATAAAGAATATAAAAGATAAAACAAATCTGAATTTGAATTATCGATTTGCATAAAGATAGTTATCAAGTGCTTCTAAGGCTTCTAAGAAAACTCTAAAAAATATTGTAGCTTCCCAGGCTCAACCCAGGACCTATTATGTGAATAACCAATACTCAAACCATCTTAGCTATCAGCCTCTTGTGTTGTTAAGTGACCATTTCTCTTTCATTATTTTACTTTAGGCTGATTCACATTCTGTTTGACTCATCTTGTGGATTTCCAGACTAAATTCCTATAGAAGTGCAAAATGATCACGATTAGATCTTTTTTAGAGCATGGCTAGTCCAAGCCTCAGAACCCCAAAGCCAACGACAAGGCATGGCCAGTGCAAGCATCAAAACATCAGAACTCCCACCTGAACAACTAGTTTGGGGTAGGATTTAGGGGTTAAGGGCACTCGCAGAAGATTCACATGGCGCGAAATATTTATGCGACAAGCTCAGACCGCGTAAATGTTACGCGGCCTCACGTAACATTTTCGTGATGTCAGTAAACGCGAAAATTCTCCGAGACAGATCGCGTAACTTTTACGCGCACATTTCAAACCCCAATAGTCACCAGTCCGTTGCTCCCAACGATTGGATTTTTCATTTCTATAAAACCCAATCCCTCTTCTTACCATTCACACCCAACATCACCATTTTGATATTTTCTTCTTCTTCTCTACATCACAAACCACAACAATTATTTTTATTTTTTTTTAAATTGCAACAATAGCTGACAAACAACGTGGTTCAATGTATAGTTTGGAGGAAGATAGAGCCATTTCTCGTGCCATTGTGATGATTAGTAAAGATGGCGAAACTGGTGCTAACCAGAAAAAGGATAAATACTGGCAACGTGTGCACAAACACTTTCAAACTCTTTTTGACAATCGGGAGGGCCGAAATGCACATAGAATCAGCAATGGATTTGGAACAATCAAAAAGGAAGTTATGAAGTATGTGGTCATCCTGAGAGTATACTACAGAAACAGGCCAAGCAGTTGGAGCGATTTAGATATTGTAAGTCTACATTTATTTGTCCACTGTATATAAATTAATTATCATTAATTTTTTCAATATTATTTTAAAATTATCCAAGTCATGCCTAAATTTAACCCTGAAGTGGTCATGATGAACAATGCCGAAGTCGGGCAACAAGAAGGTTGTGGTGAAACACCAATTATAATTAGTCAATCTCCTCAGCCGAATGTCCAAGCTGAGCCTCAGATGGGTATTGAACGCCCCCTGGTACGAAAGCTACGATTTATAAAGAAACCAAGTCAAAAAGGCCAGATAATCAAATCCAACATAAAAAATGATGGCGACTTATGTCAAACTGAAGGAGATAGAGCTCACCTTATGAGAGAAAGAAGATGAGGAACGCATTATGTCCATCATGACTACTCATATGCCACCTGCCCAGAAAGTATATTGGAAAGAAAAATAAAGTGAAATCCTTGAGAAACGTAGGTAGTTCAGATCAAATTAGTGTGTGAGAGTTTTTTTTACTGTCTTAAATTAGTTGTGGTTTATGGTCTATTTCATGTAGTAATTAGTTTAGTTTAATATTGTATACTCTTTGTCAAATTTCAAACTAACTTAAAAATTTAGATGCTATATGCTACGTTAATTGATTATAATAAATTTTACTATAACCAAAATGCTAATCACAAACAACAACATGATAGTGCTAGAGTTACGAATACTACAATGCATAAACAAACATGAAATATACAAACATACGGAAAAAAACTTGAAAACATAAATCCCCAAGAGATGCCACACTATTCTCCTTGTTGATTACCTCCTTCCTCTTGAACAACTCCCTCCCAATGAATAATGCCCACCTCTTCTTCTTCCTCCTCCTCCTCCTCAATAAGCCCCATTCCAAACCTTCTCCATATATGCGTAACGAGATCATCTCGTAGCTCCTTATTTTTCTATTTGTTTCGCATCAAAACTACTCTAGCCCTGTACTTGTCAAGTCCTACACCTTGCGGTGCTTGAAAACGCGCATTGTCACTAACACACCTGTCTAGTTTGGATCTTGATGCTCATCCTCAACAATCATATTGTGCAAGATAATGCACGTCTTCAATATTGTATCCAGTTCTTCTCGATCCCATTGTTTTACTGGTGCACTATCTCCCATTTCGATTGTAACATAGCAAATGCTCTTTCAATATCTTTCATCTTTCTTTGTTGCTCTTGGTTGAATTTTATCTTTTGACTAGGTTACTGTATCTTGGGTATATACCATCAACCAAGTAGTATCCCTAGTCATACCATTTCCCATCTAGAGTAAAAGAGGTGTTGGGTGCCTTACCGGATAAATGATCGTCGAAGAGTGGTGACCTATTAAGAACATTCAAGTTGTTGCAAGATCTAGGTATACCGAAGAAGGCATGCCGGAACCACATGTCATACGATGCAACCGCTTCTAGAACGATAGTCGGTTTAGAGTGTTTCCCTTTAAATTGTCCCTACCAAACCACATGGCAGTTTTCCACACCCAGTGCATACAATCCAAACTCCCTAACATTCTTGGAAATCTCTTATGTTCATTTTGTTCGAGAAGTCTAAAAGCATCGTCTACGGTTGGCTTCCTTAAATACCGTGGTCCAAAGTGTCGGACCATAGTAGAACAGAATCGGCTAAATTAGTTATGTTGCGCAGTGCCTTTACCCATCCGAACGTATTCATCTGTGGTCTGAGCAAGAATGTCGTATGCTGGGAATATTCCGTGCATTGTACCGTTGAGCAAAAATTGGATATGCAGAAAAGTTCTCATCCAATATCCGACAAAATAAGCCACGTCACATACGAAAACGATCATGGAAATCCTAATCTGAATAAGTTCTGCCTATTGGATTCCCAAAGTAATCTTTTATAGGCTTAGCATCATATTCTTAGCGTTTTTATCTTTGTACATTCGTCATTCTATCTAACGATTTTTGTGTTGATAAAGAGCCGTTCGCATTGTTTGATGCCGCATCATGTATGTGGCAACTGCATCGTCATCATCTTCATCTTCCTCCATCACTTTCCTTGTGTGCTCACACCTCAATGAAAATAGATTCATCATTAGCTCTACTTAAACCCGCCATGTTGCTAACAATGAAAAATCATGTGCTTGATTCCTCTGGTGGTGTGTGGAATGTGCAAAATCCCCTCTTATTTATAGTGGAACTCCTCGTTGATCTTTTCTGCGATGCAGTTCAGTCAATACTTTAAGTACCAATGTTGTCTGACCTGCAACATTGTTCTATCTCATCAGACCAGTCTGACAAAAGTGGTTTCCTCTAGTCAATATCAATTGATAACTGTAGTAATTGTAACTACAAAGTTGATATAACCACACAACTGAGGTAACCACATAGTTGGTGTAACAATACAGTAAATGTACCCACATAATTGATGTAACAATATAATAAATTTAACATAGTAAATGCGTAAATTAAACTCAGATTACGAAATAGATAAATCAGGATGGTTTCTTTGAAATTAAATTTGTTGATCAAACATAAATAATAAACCGAAAATGTTACATTCTATAAAGCCATAAACTAATCTAGCACGCTATGGGGTGCCTAGCTGCTTGTAATCATCATCGTCCAATTCTATATCACGTCGTACTACCTCAAAGAATCGATTACATTCAGTCGACCGTGGCGATTGCATAGGCACTTGTAGGATGTAAGGCGGAGTAGCTACATAAGTCAATGCTATGTACGTGGGTGGCTCCTGAAAAAATGTTGGAGGAAATTGAGAGGATCCCCTAAAATATGCCTGAGCGAAAGGGGACGACCCAGGTCCCATCGTTTGCTGAACAAATTCTTGTGAAGGTGACGATGAACTATAGTATCTGTCTAGTCGATCGAGATGTCTCTCTTTGTACTCCACCACATACGCTGCGAAGCGCCTCCTGAGATGCACGCAACTCATGGTCTCGTTCTCGAAATAGTCGATGAGCTTCACCAGTCTCTGCAAGGGTCATGACATGCATATGAGGAATAATATCCACCTGCGTCGAACATATTTTTGCCTATTGCCGCTGCGGTTTAAGATATATCAATATTACATATCTTTTAGATTATAAAGGGATCTAATTGTGTAATTTAGGTAAATTAGCCACTTACCGTGTTGTATATAGAAGGATCATACACTGTGTCCTCTGCTCGAGATATAGCAGGTACCGTACCGTTCTCTCCACTGGAAGTCGCAATCTCCATTTCCCAGTTACAAAATTGGGAAGTATCAATCTCATCATATGGACCTGGAAAGGTAAAGCTCAGTGAACTACCACAGGGTGGATAAGGCAAGTAAAATGATGGATCTTGGATGCGTCCACATTAAACTCGTCCTTATTCTTATTTCTTCGTAATGCTGCAAGGCTTGCACCTCTCGAAATATGCTTCCAGTAGTGTTTATATAATTGAAATAAGCCGTGACCACAATGTATTGCTCTGCAGACTGCCACCCCTCCTCTTTATATTTAAGGTACTTACATTCTGGGACATCTGACAAAATTTTTCTACATGATGGGTTAGCCGCCAAAGTCATTTCACCCTCAATCTAGTGCCAACAACAGTCACGAAGGTACTAATAACTGAGCCGAGCCTAATAATCGAGCAGCTATAACGTGCCCTCAATAGACCGGATCTCAATCTGCTGACGAATGCTATGCTGAGAATGACGGGCGGTATCAACCTATTTTTGGGACCTCTGATTCTTATCGTAACTGCATAAAATAGGCCAATTGTCTTGAGTAGGTACTTTAACACAACTTCGGTAGTAGTGTCTGAAAATAGGTATAGAACTAGTACTGCGAATCTAAAACAGATAAATAATTACGAAATGCCCTCCAGATATACAAACTTACTATAATTATCTAAGTATATTATTTTGCTACATACCTCGAGGAGGAACCACATACCGCTAAAGTTCTTGGTACATCGAGAATACTCATTCAATGATCGATAAATTTTGGCAAGAATAGACTCGCCCCAGTCATATGTACCTACATATCTAAGGACAACGAAAGGTGAAATCTGTAACGCCCCGTACCCCAAATACAAGGGACATTACCATCAGTCTACCGTGAGACTCAATTTCGGCAGAGTCTCCCCTGTAAACTGGACCTTTCGTCACCTAATAGACACAGTGCATATAATAATTTACGCAACGGAAGCAAATTTAAAGAAGGATATGCACTACAAATTTGCCACCCATTTTTTTTTCTTTTCAACTCAACTGAAATCCCAACGATGTAGGACCAGGAGGAACCTGCAAAGTACTACGACATTCACATTTCTCACAAAATAAGGATATAACTGTGATAGAATATATGGTTATGTTTGTTGTTTTCCTACCAAAATATATATATAGTGGAAGAAAATAAGGTAAGAGTTGTTTACAC
>MVGT01001049.1:1303-28458 GCA_002174775.1 Macleaya cordata
GAATTTCCTTTGATAATTAATTTGGTAATGGAAGAATTGTAAGGCTTATGTGGTTTGACATCATGATGATGTCATTAAGATCATTTTTGCCCTCTTTGCTTCATTAGAGAATAAACTCCAACCTTTGACCAATTTTGACTGTCTTTGACTGAGTTGACTTGGTCATCATGTGCCAATAGCATGTACTCTCATGGTGCCTCTGATAGACTTTTGGGGTGCTTTTAATAAATTTGGCAAATTTAACCAAATATTGCATTTGAAGCATTTGAATTCTATTTATCTGCAAAAAGCATAAAAATAATTAAAAATAATATACAATTGAACACTAGCTAATATAAATTTAGGGATAAATATGTAATAATTATGCACTCAACATTATGTAACAGTCGAATATTGTAAAAATGTTCAGTTAGGGATGGTCGAACAACTTCAAATTGTTAGACTGTTACAATGTGAACATATCATTGTCTCTAATTGTTTTTAAGAAAAAAAACCTATGTTAAAAAAAAAAAAAACAAAAAAAAAAAAAAAAAAGTTTTGACTCTAAAAAAAATGAAAAAATCCAAAAATATGAAAAAAAAACTTACGAAAAACTCAATTTACCTTATCAATGGATTTTGGGTTAAGTTTTAAATTTGAGGGTGATGAGACTAACAGTTATAAGAGTTTTGGGTTAAGTTTTAGATTTAGTCAATGGGTTTGACTAACCAATTAGCCTCAATAGTTTCTTTGTATGCCCTTATCTAAATACAGTAACTCTTATCACTCAGTTACTCTTGTCTCATTCTTAGATGTCAATAGCAGCCACCTTTTTAATGGTTAAGTTGGAAGTTGGGTGAAAGTATATGGCCCCATATCCAATTTGCTAGAACAAAAAAAGGGTACATCGGAAAAGCAATAATGTTATACTTAACGAGCTCTTTAGTCAACCAGATTTCCAAGCCTTATAGTTGGGGTTAAATGGTGACGGTCTAAGGGCTGATGAACATCCTCACTATGCTGATCATCTTCACCAAAATTAATCTATTAAAACTTTTAATCCCATCAAAAATTGAGTTGAAATCAAAGGATCCATCAAAATTACAATCAATTTTAGATTTAGATTAAATTAGAAGTTTTAAGTGGCTTGATTTTTTGTGAGAATGATCAATATATTGAGGAGGTTCATCACCCGTGTATCGTCTCCATGTCAACGGAGAAAACTTAGATTTCAGCTCGGTAAGAATATCATCTTAACTATATAAAAGGACATCGGCTCTACAGTGCTACATGTCATTTTGGGTCGTATGTTAGTAACAACGTCCATACTCCTTTTCGATTAATACTGAATATGTCATCCAAATTTATATGTTTAGTTACAATTGGTTAAAAAAAATTTGTGGGGTCGCATGGAGATGATCCAAGGACTTATTTTTTTGTGTTCGATGATTTTTTCATCGCTAAGATCAATATTGTCCCAAGGATCATCTCTATGTAAACCCACACTAATTATTACACAACATGTTCCACTTAATTTATTTTCACACTTAAACGTATGGGGCTTGCATTGGGTCCTAATGCCTGTGGAGTTAGCATATCTAAGGGCCGATTATTTGTGAGGATGATCTCCTAGTTATATAAGACCATACTAAATTATTACATTACATGTCATACTCATTTTATTCTTATACTTCACTTACATTTGCTTGTGGGGCAACATTAGTACGATGTAAGTGCCAATTTTTTGTGAGAATGATACATTCATGGTGGAGATCAAATTGATAGTCTTTGTGCCTACACTTCCTTCGTACAAATTAATGTAAAACATATGTGCAACTCACGTACACCAATGAAAACACTACAGTTCTACATCCCCGTCTTTATCGTATGGTCAAAGCAAAAACTGTAAATGTTGCAATGGAAATTTCTATACTTGCTCGAAGTAGCATTAGTATCCACCTCCACCTGCATCTACAACTACAAAGCCCCTTCTTCTCAAGTCACGGCTTACGACTGCAACTCAAAACAGTAAGAAGAAGAGCCATAATTAATACCAAGCTTTTCTTCTCAACAACCAAACCGGTGGTAGTGAAAGCACTACTTGCGACTACAGCGTCAGCAAAGATGGTGAGAGCAATCAGAGTCCATGAACTTGGCGGACCAGAGGTTAGGCTTAACACAATCTCTCTCTCTCTCTCTCTCTCTCTCTCTCTCTCTCTCTCTCTCTCTCTCTCTCTCTCTCTAAATATATATATATATATAGTTATTGAATTATGATCAAATCATCTCTTTGTAATTCTAAAATTTACTGACACCCAACTATGCAGAAGTCCTTATAAGAAATGAAGTTTTATGCAACTTATTGATTGTAATGGTTTGCTGGGATTAAATAATCCAAAACCCATTTCAATTATGTTGAATCATTGGTCTTCCTAGCACTCTTTGTTGTTGTTATAGTATTTGTAAGAACTTAAATTCAATTTGGGTTAAATTTGTTTTACCCTACAGAGCAGTATTTGCAGTGTCGAATCAACCCTATATATTTTGACCTTTACTGTATTGGATAAGAACCACTCTCAATTGGGTTAATTTTAGGATGATTTGTATCAATTCAGATTATGTAATTTAATATATCATTGTTCCAGGTTTCAATTTGGGTTCAATTTGTTTTACCTAATAGAGCTGTATTTGCAGTGTCGAATCAACCCTATATATCTTGACCTTTATTGTATTGGATAAGAACCACTCTCAATTTGGTTAGTTTTAAGATGATTTGTATCAATTCATGCAGATTATGTAATTTAATTTTATGTTCTTCCGTGCATAAATACATTCAAGTTTCAAATTGGGTTCATATTGTTTTACCCTATACAGCAGTACTTGCAGTGTCAAATCAACCCTATATATCTTGACCTTTATTGTCTTGGATAAGAACCAATCTCTATTGGGTTAAGTTTGGAATGATTTGTATCAATACATGCAGATTAGATAATTTAGTTTTCTGTGCTTCCGTGTATATATGTAATTATGTATACAGTATATGGGTAAGTGATTCATGAAGGATTAAGAGATTTATTATAAGGAGTCTTGTGGATGTCCAACTAATTCTCACTATTCCTCAGGTGTTTGTTGATAACTTAAGATCAAGTGATTAGTTATAGTACTACTAGAGGATTCAGTTCTAAAACCATATTTAACCTGAAATTCCTATATGGTAGCTGAAAAATGACTCACCTCACTTCCCTTATTGGTGACAGTATCAGCTTGATTTCATGTTTCTCTTATTTCTTGTTGGGTAAGAGTGGTTGTTCATCAAATTTTTTGTTCCGTTTGATAAAACACAGCTCAATTGGATTGAACTAGGCTCACTGTCACTGTAATCAGTTTTTGTGACGTGAAGTCTGATTTCTTCTTCTTTTCTTTCTTCTCTTTGTATTTCATAAGAATCATATTAATTCAGTCCAGTTGAGATATCCCAAATCAACTCTTAGAATTTCAATTCGATTGAATTGTAGTTTTTTTTTTTTTTTTTTTTTATTTTTTTCTTTTCTGGTTCGTTGTAGAATTGTTATATTATTTCTTACCCAAAAAAAGAACCTAGCTACTAGCTTCTTGAGACAACTTGTAACTAATGTCATGTCTTTTATGAAAAACGTTTACATTTTATGGATACATTTTGGTGGGCAGGACCCTGTTCATAAGGGTTTCTGTTGGAATAACTAATCATTATTTGGGGGTTTTTTCATATTATTAAATCAAGTTTGGTATTCTAAATCTAGATCTATACAACTAACAATAAAACTTTCTTAAGAGTTCTGATGGCTTGGAATTTCCTTAGTTTCTTAGATTAATGTTTGAGGTAGAATCCATTTCAATTTGGTTTCACCTTAAATGGTTCTTTTTGTGATTTTGTCTGAGTAGAACCTTTTTATGCTTTTCCAAATTGTAACCCATTGTGTAATCTAGCACATTTTATGCTCTGATTCAGCTCTAGTTTTAGAAAACTAACAATGCTACCAAGGCTTCTCTTATCTATTACATTTCGTGCATTCTGTTAGTTCTCTTCTTTTCTTTTTTCTTTCTTTTTTTTTCCTTCTCTAGTCTATTGTTTAAAGTTATGCTCAAGGTTATGGAATTATGTAAATTCGCGAACTGTGATGATAATAGGTCCTGAAATGGGAAGAGGTGGAAATAGGAGAGCCAAAGGAGGGTGAGATCCGTGTGAGAAACAAGGCTATTGGGATCAACTTCATTGATGTATATTTCCGCAAAGGAGTTTACAAAGCCACTACGATGCCTTTTACCCCTGGTTGGTTATATGTCTTCTAGTTCATGAACTACTTTGATAAATTTGAGTTATGAATCCTTGCATTCCTTTAATGTTTCCATCTTCACGTAATGGTTTGCACTTTTCATTATTTGAACACTATATGCTAGAAAATTATGAAATCGGCATTCGATGATATGATGAGGATGTGGCTTAATTTTTTTGAGCCATGCAGTCCACTTGGCAATTCCACTGAGTGAGGTTATCCGTATCTGACCTAAATCATGTACTATTGATCTTATGTGCGGTTTTATGAACTATACGATAGTTCACATTTTTAGGATCATCTGGTTAGGGAGATCTTTCTATCCCAAGGAAATCTCTCAAGCTCTCAGTCCTACATGAAAAACTAAAGGAAAATTAAGACTTTCACTAACCAAGAAAGTAAGTCTAAATTTCCAGCTCGTTGTTCTAATCAGTTTTTAAGATAGGATATCTTTCTCACAATACAAAAAAGAAAAGTAGATAAATATTAGCAGAGTTTACTTCAGATGGCATCAAAAAGCAAAACTTGATTTGTTTCTATTATGGGCCTTAAATTTGAAATCCTGAAGTCCTCTTCATACTTTAAGAAACAGCCTTCTCTTTTCTGTCAACAGTTAGAGAAATTCGAACGAAATTTAGTACATGATATATTCCAACTCTAAAGTTAAATATTATTATTTCTTATCGTTATAAGCAATCTAAAATAATAATGGTGGGATAAAAGATGTAGCAATGATCATTGAAGCTATATGATTGCACTTGACAATCATGACCAGCGCCAACACCATGAGACTATGAGAGTCATCATCATGAAAAGGAGAAATTCGGAAGAATGATAGGAAACGATACTTACCTAATGAGGTACACACTCTACCATGAAGTCATGATTCATGAACAAAAGAGGGAAACTCAGGGTTTCTTCTACTATAGTGAATGCATTATTGGAAGCTGCTAGCTTGTTAAGTTGGTGAGTAGTATTACTAAAACGTAGGTTGAAAAGCAACCTTCACCCACTTACTACTAACCATCAACCTTCTTTGGTACAAGAAAAAGAAGCTGTAGTAACTGGTTTTAGGTTTTGATCCCTTGTCATGCATGTCCACTTGGTAGGAAACTATCCTACACCAAGGACAACAAGCCCTAACATGTTGCAGCAAAACTCTCCTTGTCTCTACCGCTTTCCTTTAATGTTGTGTTGTGTCTGGCACAAACTTCTGCTCTCACTCTTTTTTCTATTTGTCTAGTCCATTTAGTAAAACCTGATCATAATTCATCTTTATCCGCTCTGATCCTCAACATAGTTAGTGCTTTAACAATGATTTCTATTGTTGTTGCATCAAGGACTTGGTCGGACTTGAGAATGGTGATTTATTTTCTAATGCATTCAGTAAGATGAGATGTCCAATAGATAGCCCTTTTAACACCAAAATATACAAAGCAGGAGGTTGTGCAGAGGTTTTGATGCATAATACTCGGATGCTTGATCTAAGTTGTTCATCTTTCAGGTATGGAAGCAGTTGGGGTGGTCACAGCCGTTGGCCCTGGATTAACTGGAAGGGAAGTTGGTGATGTTGTTGCTTATGCTGGTAATCCAATGGGCTCGTACGCTGAAGAACAAATCCTTCCTGCTAATGTTGCTGTGCCTGTCCCTTCTTCTATAGACCCTATTGTTGCAGCATCTGTCATGCTTAAGGGTATGACTGCTCAGTTCTTAGTCCGCCGGTGCTTTAAGGTTCGTTACACTCATCTGATAGTTTTGTTATTTTAATTCAACTCTGATATTGGAGTTTTACCATTGCATAACCTTGGAAGCCAACTTATCAAAAAAGAAAAAGGAAATTCTTGAAGCCGATGCAGAATGACATAGAGATATGCCACAGAAACTTTAGGAATTGCCTATGTTTTGAATGTACATGATAGGATCGGGCAGATCGGCTGATCCTAAAATGAGAAGACTGCTGCCTTGATTGAACGTTCTGGGATCTTTTAACTAATAAAAGTTGTCAAGAATTAAACAAAAGTACTAGTTAGGATAATATGTGGACAACAGTTTTTATTATGTCACAAGTAATTATAATCAATTTACAACTTCCGAGCAAATGTCACATACTTCCATATGTTTTCACTATTTGCATGTTCTGTATCTTCAGCTATTTTTCCTCTAATATATTCTTATTATGTAAAGTCCATGCATGAAACTACTAAAATAGCAAACTATGAGAAAAAAAAATATATATGATAAAAAAGTTCCACCTACAAATGAGGTTCTATGAATTTGTCCCTGTTTTAAGAGCTCCTTCATTGCATATTTTATAATCATCTCTTGATTTTTGTTGCATAATTTGGGGGTCGAGTTGTTGAGGAGAGATGGCTGAAAATCTAGTAATGCAGGTTGAATCAGGACACACCATCCTTGTCCATGCAGCAGCTGGTGGAGTTGGGTCTCTTTTGTGCCAGTGGGGGAAAGCCCTTGGTGCAACAGTCATCGGAACTGTTTCAACGGAAGAAAAGGGGGCCCAGGCCAAGGTGGATGGATGCCAGCATGTTATAGTGTACAAGAACGAGGACTTTGTCGCTGCTGTCAACACAATAACATCAGGAAAAGGAGTTGATGTCGTCTATGATTCCGTGGGACAAGATACATTCCAGGTAATTGTTGTATCCTGTTTTCATCATCAGCAGAAATTGGAAATGATTATTGAACAAGATGGTGCAAATCTGTTGTCTTGCATGTCATTATTCATACTATAATAGTGCAAATGATTCGAATAGTGAAGCCATTTTTGCCGAACTTCCAATTTACCCTTTCTAAAAGTTTTCGTAAAGGTAAAATATCCCTTCTCATAATTAAAATTGTAAATTCTTTATTTAATGAAGCATATTATTTGGCATTTAACGAACTCTAATATTTAATATTGTTGTATTTTTTGTTGGGTAATATGATTTTAAGGTTAGCAACACCTGGCAAGGTGGACTGGGGTAGGCGTCCCTGGCGCCTGCAATTACATGGGTGAAAGACCTATAGCAACTACCACTATAAGTCTCGAACCCAAGACTTCCCACACTTAGGCCATACCATCAGCTGGTCACATGGTATTGGTAAAATGTGGAAATCAGACTACCTCTTACCGACAAAAAAAAAAAGAAAAAAGAGAAGAAATTAGACTACCCATATATTACATACACGTGCCGAGACAAGTACCACCCAGTAGTTTAAAGTAATAAATAGTCCACTCCAGACTCATGGTGCACTTGCAATATCTAAGAATTCATCCGATGATCATTACGTGATTCATGGTCAATTATAGCAGGCTGGTTCTTAATTATTAATTACTTGGGATGATGTTGTTATTCAGGGTTCGTTGGCATGCTTAAAGAGTCGCGGGTACATGGTGTGCTTTGGACAGTCATCGGGGACACCTGAACCTGTTCCATTGTCAGCCCTTGCTGCGAAATCCTTGTTCTTGACGAGGCCTTCGCTCATGCAGTACACAACAACTCGGGATGAGTTACTTGAAGCTGCAGGTGAAGTGTTTGCGAATGTTAGTTTGGGTGTGCTGCGAGTCCGTGTTAATCACACATACCCACTATCACAAGCAGCACAGGCTCATGCAGATTTGGAGAGTCGGAAAACATCAGGCTCTGTAGTGTTGATACCAGACGATAATAATGATAAGCAGCAGCAGTAAGTTGTCACTGAAAATCAATTCTGAACTATCTATCTTTACTTTACAGACAAATTAATTTGAGAGACTGACTTCTGTATAGGGTATTTTGTTCAAATCCCTTGCACCTACAACAAGTTCACACAAATTAATCAACTCAATTATGATAGGTCTTCTTTAATTTGGTTACATGCTCAGACATCAATGACTCCTTGGGGAGGTTCCTTCACCGACGAATGTCGTGTTCAGCAAGTCTAAAATTCAACTGGACTTTTTTTTCATCAATGGGGGAAGAGAGGAGCAACTACGGGCGCATAGAACATCACCATGAAAGACATAAAAAGAAGGGGGATTTTGGGCAAAAACCCTACTTGGAAAAAGAATTTAGGACAACCAATTTTTTTTTAGTCTTAAGGCCCTTGGGTAACACAATGCAACCGGGGTTGCTGGGTTGCCCAAATTAATATGAGAGACTGGTTACTGTATACGGTCTTTTGTTCTGAAACCTAAAAAAAATTCAAGTAAGAGTTTTTGCTGAAATCCTTGAAACGGAGAGAAATTGTAGCCTTACAAGCATGAAGGGTCAACAAATGGAGTACTCGTAGACTGTTGGATTGTTCACACTCATGTATATCACCTTCACTAAAAATCAGTCCGATATAAAACTTTTAGCCCGCTCATCTATATGGTGAGGGAGTTAGATGTTTTAGTAGGTTACAAGTTTTAGAATGACCGTTTCTTCACTTTGATTTTCAATCAATTCTTGATGGGATTAGAAGTTTTAGAATATGTTGATTTTCGGTAAAGATGATCTACATTGTGAGGAAAAAATTATCACAAAAAATTATCCCTTAGATCATCTCCATGTGGGCTTCACAAGGCTGTGTAAAAAGGAGTTGTGTAAAAATATCCTTCCTCTTTTACCTCAAACAAACTTATCTTTGATAATATACTATGGGTGGTTTTATAGGTAGGCCTCATAAACTTATTGGCTGCCCCCTCTATAGGCACCCCCAAAATGTCCATAATCTTATTGGCAGTCCCCAATCCTATTGACACCTCATCTTGGTCAAAATGGTTTGACCATCACAAACCACCTCCACCATCACAATCTCACCACAGACCACACCACCTCATCGCCGCCACGATCACTATAACCATCACCACCACCGCACAACCACCACCTCCTCAACCACCACTTCACTATTGCCACCATCTTCATCACCACACTGAAAATTTGAAAGAGAAAGAGAAAGAAAGGGAAGAGAAGAAAGAACAGCATCACAATGCTAAAAGAAGACCTATTTTGTTTATTTGAAACGAAAATATTGGATTTCGAAACTGTTTTATTTTTATTTTTTTCGTTCACAAACTAAAATCGGCACTGTAAGTCCTTTTTAAATGAACAAAAACGGCAGCACGACACCGAAATATTAACCCAAAATCAGCAAAGTACTACTGAAAATAAATTTTCATGAAAACGTATAAGAAATGCAAATCGGCAATTGGATTCCGATTTGGGTCCACAAAATCGGCAGTTAGGTGCCGAGTTAGATCATACAAATCGGCACTTTGGTACTGATTTAGTTAGATCTTCAGTTCAGTAGTTCACTTTTTTTGTTATAGTCTGTTTGGACAAGAGATTTGGGGGAGGGATTTTGTGGGGACCAGGGATTTGGTGGAAAAATCATGTTATATTTTTCTTCAAAATCCCTCCCTAAAATCCCTTGTCCAAACAGACTATTAATTAAATTTGGTTAGTTAAAAGGACGCGTGTGATGTTAGACTTGGACCCAGTACGTACCCCCATGGACAGTACAGTCACTGTACTACAGTGTACGTACTGTTAATTTGAGTACACACCAACTACATGCTAACTTAATTACTAGCTAGCTCCCTGGCAGCTGCTGTATGTTAATTAGTGTTGGTGAATGCAATGTTTAAAAAACGGTCCGTTATGACGATTATAACGCCCGTTATAACGGTAACGTTCATATATCGTTTTGTTATTTCACTATAATACCGTTATATTGTTATGGCTGTTTTTTACTGTTATAACGATTATAACGGCTGTTATTTTAATTTAAAAAATAAAAATAACATAAAAAACTATTTTAGCATATTTGACCTTTTTTAAAAAATTTAAAAACTGTTATTTTCTGTTATAACGACCGTTATTTTATGTTATTTTAATAGTTTTCCTAATTTAACACAAAATACCATTTAGAGGTCAAAAACGCTATACCGACCGTTATAACGGTTATAAAATTTAAAAACTGTTATTTTCTGTTATAACGATCGTTATTTTATTTTATTTTAATAGTTTTCCTAATTTAACACAAAACAGTGTTTTTAACCTCTAAATGGTGTTTTGTGTTAAAAACGTTATAACGACCATTTAGAGGTCAAAAACGTTATAACGACCGTTATAACGGTTATAACGGTAACGACCCCTCACCATTACACCATTATAACGGTCGTCTTTAAACATTGAATGTACATGCGGTTAAGATCTTAAATTAATAATATTCATCACTCATTAATCAGTTGCAACGTTTTTTATGAACACCATTACCTGATGAATGAATCGAATGAATGCCAATAGATGATCGACATGCAAAGCTGGCAGCAGCTATAGAAGAAGTTCGGCACCCAACTGCCGATGTGCGGGATCTAAATCAGCACCCAACTTCTGATTTTGTGGACCGAAAGTGGCACCCAACTGCTGATTTGAATTTCTTACATGTTTTCGTGAAAATTTATTTTCAGTAGTACCTTGCCTATTTTGGGTTGATATTTCGGTGTCGCGCAGCCGTTTTTATCCATGTAAAATGCACTTACATTGCCCATTTTAATTAGTGAACCAAAAAAAAAATCGAAATTCAATTTTTTCGTTTCAAATCAACAAAATATGCAATGAAACTTATAGAAATACCTTTAAAGGAACTAATTGATGGGTTTTTTTTTTCAGATTGCATGACCCAATGCCCTCTTCCATGATTTTTTTTTTTTAAGTTCTTCCTCCATTAATGGAAGTTGGAGATGGTGGTGGCAGTAGAAAATGGTGGAAGGTAGAAGCTGAAGATGGTGGTGGCTGCAGAAAATGGTGGTGGCGGCAGAAAAAATGGTGGTGGTGGAGCTTGACCAAAGGGCCTGCCAATAAGATTATGGGGGTGCCTTTAAAATTACACATATTCTATGAATGCGACTTGGATAATCTTTAGGGCCCACACTTAGGTGGGACTGAACGTAAAAAACTTTTTTTCAAGCAAACCAAAAAAATCAGCTTTAAGTTGATGTTAGATATGAGCAAATGCATTTAAATTAATCTCACAGTTAAAAATCCATCCATTAAAAGAAGAAAAAAAAAAAAAAAAGAAGAAGAACATATCTTAATAGTAGTATAAGGGTGACGCTCTCGCTTCAAACGCTCTCTTTCTGAAGGCATTTTTCAAATTGAAACATTTTTTAGTTAGCCGCTCTCACTTTCGTTCATGTTCTCGCTCTACACTCCCGTTACTTAGATTACTTAGATCCGAATACCTGAATTTTACATCAAAATTTTGATGTAGATTTTCCATTTAAGTTGGATACGATCATGCCAACAGGATGTACCAGTACTAATGCACCCGATCCCATTAGATTTCCTATTTAAGTCCAACACTCCAACCCAGTAATTTTGAAAAGGAAACACAAGGTGGCAATGTGGTACAAAATAAAGATTATTAAGTGGAAATTTGGGACCCAAAAAACTGCTGTCGTATAAATATTCCCTCTCTCTCTCAAAAGATAGACTAGTCTGCAACCAACCCCCATAGCAGCAAGGATTGTAAGGTTCTCCGGACAGTTCCTCATGTAACTCCGCATTTTGAGGGCACTCTGGCTACCAGCACTCGAGCCTTTAGCCTGTTCACAGGAGTACCCACATTCTCAAAGATGATCTGGTTTCTAGCAAGCCAAATTTCAGTCATAAGACAGGCAACCACCCAAACCTTCTTTTTTTTTTTCGCTCGAGCTGAATACCGATATTGTGAAAAATAAATAAAAATGGTTTACAGTTATTGAAACGTCCAAAGCTGTCAGTTCCACAGAACCAATTTGGAACTATTCATGGCGTGCTATTTGGGCACTATTTGAAGTCTTTGGACCTGGTTTTGGAGTAGCTTTTGGGGTCAATTTTAGGTTTGATTTTTGCCCATTTTCGATGGGCCTTGCCCTGGTAAAGATATAGCAATCTGCGCACACAAAAAAAAAAAAGGCATTGTGATATGGAGGGGATTTCTACTGGAGACTAACCCTTATCCTTTTGACTTCCAATGCAAAGATGACAAAAGAATCTCTCCCTTTGGGCACAATAAGGGTATACAAAAACTGTCTTTGGAATATTCCAAAGTCCGAAAGTTACGATTTGTTTACATAATCAATCAACAGGAGAATGGTAGAAAGATAAAAAGGGAAACTACATTCTTCACTGACTTTGTAATTATAAAACAAGAATCCAACTTAAGAAAAACTGAGTTATATACCTGCTGTAGTAGAGCTTCAAATCCCCAAAAGGGATCACTTACTGCTCTTTTCATGAAGACTGACAAGAAACGCCAACATCCTACTTTACTTTCCGCATCGAAGAATCAGTCTTACACCTCGAAAGATAATAATATATGCTCATTCTTGCACATCCAAATAAAATAAACCCGATTTTCTCCTACCATGGTTATTTATATGAAAGATTGAGCAACTATTATCTAGAAGATTACAGGTCATGTTTAAAGATAGCGATTCATCTTCTAGCAAACCTGCTTCTTCTTGCACCCCTCAATGGTGTCAAGGTGGAACCTCTGCTAATAATTTTCTCCGGGCTAGGCTCCTCTTCATCCTCGCTGCTTTCATCGGATCTCCATCTAGGCCCACCATTCGTGTTCAAATCGTCAACAGGGGCATCTCTATTTGAATAGCTGATCGGACAAAGATGAAAATGGGGTTTTAGATTGCTTCACACAACCAGCAAACATTTCTCCACATAAATACCAAAAAAAAAAACAGAAGCCAATACTAAGTCCCCATTAGTTAACCTTTAAATTAATTGATGATGGGACTAAAATTGATTATGGCTCACTTTTCTTCTATAAAGAAGGGCCCATAATCAATTGTAGACCCAAAATTAATTATCTTAAAGGTTACTTAACGATGGATAAACATCTTTACCTCCAAGTAATATCCATCGAGTCATCTCTTGAAGTAGACATCCAAGGCCTATCTGAAGGGGACCGTTTACTGGACATAGTTGGGTTTGGGTTCGAATCTTGAACAGAATCTCTTAACAATCCATGGCTGTTGTTGACTGGTGGGCTGATCTGATGGAAAGGAACTCTGCGGCGATATGGAGTACGTGTATTTTCCACTTGGTTCATTAGCAAATTTGGTTCCAACCCTGGTGACACTTTATTAATGTGGTCCTCTTGAAGATGGTCATCGTAAAGCACCCCTGATGAACCTCTATTCACTTCTTTGAGGGGAGTACTACTAGGACTAACAAGATGAATTCCTGGGGTTGGAACATCAACTGATTTGAAGTTTGGCCGCATGCTACTTTGATACTTCACTTCTCTGGCAGAATTGTGCTTCAAGAACAGATTGCTCTTGCTGTTGGGAGTAGATGAACCTCCAACAGGGTTGAGGAACCTCCCATAGAGAATAGAAGGAGAGCGGTAGTTAGCAAGTTCAAAATGGGAATTGCTAACAGACCCACAAAGCTTTGTTGGAGTTTCAAATTCTGAACCTTTCTTAGAAGAAATAGAAGGATCCATCCCGAGCACAAGGGAAGAATCTGTAGAAAAGGGAGGCAATAAACTGGAGGAGTTTAGTAGTTGTTCCTGAGAAATATCAGATTTTGAAGGAACTTCGACTTCCTTAGAAGGAGAAAGACCAAAATCAGGGAATTTTCCAGTCTTTGCTTGTTGTTGTTGTACATCAGGTAGTAATTCGATGCATTTATCCTGCAAAACAATAATCTACAGTTCAAAAAGCTGTTTCCACGTTAAGCTTGAGCAGGTTGTAGTTGATTTAATTCAATCTCAACCAAAAACAGTGTCACTTTGGCATTACTTGTGGTGATCAACTCGATTTGATTAAACAAATTTTGTTGACATGCCACAGAAGCATACTTTGGTATTATTCAATCTCAACCAAGATCAGTCTCACTTTGGCATTACTTGTGGTGATCAACTCGATTTGATTAAACTGATTTTGTTGACCTGCCACAGAAGCACACTAAGCAACTATAAAAGACAGCTCAGTAAACTTCTGACGAACCATAAAATCATATATACTTTTCAAAAGCTTTTCATACCAAATATGGACTCTCCCTAGGAGGTCTTTTTCTTCCGTTCTCCATAAGTGAGTTAAAAGAAGGTGTCGCCACATCGTATGAAATAAAATAATATCGAAATAAGCATCACAAACTATTGAAAGGCAGTAAAATCATAACCACTTACAACCAATCCTGCTCTCCACTGACTTGTTGATCGTATCTTGGATACAACTTCTTCGCCAATAGAAGTCTTTGAGATCAAATCCTGCTCTAGACTCTGAAGTTTGCGTTCAACTTGGTATGCCTCAACGTATCTGAAGCGCTGAATTGTAAAATGAAAACAAGTCTGAGATTAGTCTTCCAATTTGTGCCCAAGAAGTAGGAAGACTAACACAGAGCAATGGAGATGTGGTTTAAAGCAAAAAGATAATGAGTTAGATATCTCCAAGTTGTGTTCATAGTTTTGAGGAAACAATAAATACTGCCTCTAATAAAATATAAATTATGTTATTAAATAAATGCAATGTCTAGAACCAAGATACGTATATCTCCCAGAACAGACCAATTAATATCCATGTAAATGAGATATGGACACATTTGCCAGACTCCGGCACACATTTTATTTTCCAGTAATATATTTCGCACATTCATAGGCATTGGAAAGTTTTGTTATTTGGAATTCAATATGCGAAGATCTCCATACAAGTCATTGATTACATCAGTACATGAAATATAACAATAAAGTTATATGCAGAAAAAGTAAAGAGTGCATCATGGTGACAAACAAACTTTTGTCCAATTTTTTTGGTGTCACGAACTCGTTAATTTCTATTTTTCTCTTTCGTGCAACTAAGACCATTGCAAAGTACCATTTTCTTAATCATTTTTTTTTTTTTGAAAATTGAAACCATTTTCTTAATCATTTAACAGTGATGAAATAAGCAAACTTAGCCCGAATATATACACCATGGAATGATGGCCGGAGACATTCCAATACAGGTTTCACGTGACTTTCCAGATTTTCCTGTAACCAGTCCTATATTTGTTTCTTTGCCATCCTGAATGCTGTAAAGGATCAAAGGTTAGGATCACATTATGTCCTTATAGCATAGGAGATCTCCCAGGATGGAAACCTTGAATGGTATCCTTGACACCCAATAACCACCCCACCCATCATCTGTGAGTCAAGAACCTAGATGAGTACCTCATATTTCATTCCCCCAGAGAATATTATCAGGGGAAAATAAATGAGGGCATTATATATAACGCTACAGTATCCAATGCAGAGCCTGATGTAGGAACACCTTCAGCACTTTTAATGTCATCTCATGGACTGCAACAAGGAAAAGCTTATATCTAGGTCAAAAGATGGGTAAACTGAAGTGAGAACCAAGCTGGCAACAATTTTATTTCACAGTTGCACAACCAAAGGTAATGCTAAAACATGCTTCCCGCCAAATTATATCCTGTTATCTCCTATTAAGAGCAGTTTACTCATAAGCAATTCTTCAGCATGAAGGGAGATTACATCAAGTTCAGTTTCAATTAGCCTATCATTTGAACCCAAAGAAACGCAGTTCCAACCTATAACTCGTTCTAACTTTTGCATGCTTTCAGGGGAAACGAAGATAGATACTTGCAAAACAGAACGCTTTATCATTTGGTTCCTCAATTTCCTTAAAGGTCTCTCATAAAATCACGCAAGATAAATCCCTTCTTTTTCATTTAGTTCCACAAGATTATTCTGGATTTAACAGGATTGTGTTTTTGATAAGCAGTTATTAAATTACAACTTATAACATCCAGCTAACAGTGTTGATATCACAAGTTTGACCCCAAAGCTACCCATGAAAACTTAATTAATTCAACTAACAGGAGTATACCATTTCAATTAATAAATAACAGGATGACTAAAACAAAAATAACACTCAATATCTTAGTGAATAGACCATCAACATGCAAAATATGGAGAGGGATCCACAATATTTAAATTTTAAACAGGGGTGAAATTCAAAAGATAAACACCTCCTCAAAATGTCCTTTAGCAAAGGCACCCTACACATTTAACTAATTAACAATTTATTTTTCTTTCATTCAGTAAGAAGGAAATAATTACCTGAAGATAATACACAACAAGAAGACTACCAGAGGGGGTTGTAGGGTATTCAGTAGCATAGTCCAGGAGGCACTTGTGGATATATTTCTCCTCGTCAGAATTCCATGGCAACTCTATCATTCGATCCACCAAGTTTCTTCGTATACATAAACAACAAATTTCGGTAACCAAAGCCTCCATCTGCTCCACCCAAGTCCCTTCTTTGCCTTTTAAATCATTTGAAAAGACCTGGGAAGATCCACGCTTTAATTTCTCTTCCTTCACTTTCAGGCAGTGTGTCCTCTGGTACATAAAGGCTTCAGTCAACAGTCCACACTCAACTCTCACTCGAACCGCAATCAGAGCCTCTCGAAGAGAAACCAGCTGTGCTCCACCATTCTCAGAATTTGCTTGAGCACATAATCCATCACGACCAGACCACCGTAAAACCATCAGAGCAGCATCAGGATTTTGCCTCTCTAATAAAACTTGTGCAATTTTTGGATGTGTGTTTGGGCCTGCAATTTCTGGGAGAAGGTGACAAGCTTCCTGACAAGGAAAAGAAATTATAATACTTAGAATGCAAAACAAGATCGAAAAAAAACTAAAACCACACTATATACATTAAACCCTTGATATCATACTTTATCTTGATCTTGTTATTTACTGTGTTGGGCTCCGGGTGGAGTAAAAGTCGATAAGGTGCAGTGTAACACATGGGCTATTGGGCTCACTAGATACTTATATTCTTTTATATATGAGAGATTAGGGGAGAGGTGGAAGATTAGAAAGTACAGCCCCTCCTTCAATTTGTCTCCTCTTTTCTTCATCTAAAGTTTATATTTTAGTCTAGGCCAACCTAACTAACACACGGCTTGTGAGAAACCTAAGGTAACTGCCAACGTAGAGCATATGAGTAATCTTTCCAACACCACATAGAGGACACGGCACACGTGGTAAACCCACAGCTGCCACCAGATTCCAGGGGTCTTATCTAGGAGATCTGGTGTAATAAAATTTCCTAATTGTAATATCACAAGCATCCGATCCACAGATTTCTGTGCATTAAGGCTATACAGCTTTAGACCAACCTTTAAGGTGGTACTTTAGATAGATGTTCTAATTTGATTGACAAATTAGCCCCTGAATTTTGTTTCTCTTCTCAAAAGACAAATCTTTTGATTATACCTTCTGTTGTTATCAAGAAGTAGCATAACAGATTTTACTCCAATCTCCATGTGAGAGATCAGTCTTACCAAAAAATTTCAACGGTAAATCATCAATACCAAAAATCAGCCTTTAAAATATATCCATGTTATCACCAACAGATCCAAACCTATATAAAATCTAGGCCACATGGAGAGATGGGCCTAATGCTGATTTAATAGTATTCAAAACCTCTCAAGAGAATTGTTGAGCATTATTAAGACTGTCTTCGATAGAAATTCATGCACATTATTTGAAAACTTTATTTTGAATACCGGACAAGGTGAAATACCTATCCTAGAGAATTAAGAAGGGACCTTCGTGATGAGTAAAAATATGAAGCAAGCATTTACTCATCCAGACTGAGGAGATCCCGAGGCCACAATTACAAATAAATTTGGATATACGTCTTATACAAGAAGCTATCCTATTTCATTTCAAACAAAAATCGAATAATATAGAAGTCCCCTCCCAACCACCACAAAGATTTCAACACTTTAAGCCTATCACAAGCCTCATTAGGACCAATATAGATGAAAGAACACAATGAAGCCATCAACTTCTTTTGTCTTATTCTTTTATCTCGAATTCCAAAGCATTCAAATTAATCGAGCTCCAACACAAACATCAGACAGGGCATGATGATTGGAGTTTTATGAAAGCTTTTCTAAAGTTTTACATTTTTCAAGGATGGAGACTTAAGCTATAAACAAATCCTCCATGAATGCATCCTTTACTAAAAAGTATAAAGGATCTCAACCAACTGGTAATTAAGTCTCCAAACCGATTACAATAAAGGGAATCTCAGTCCCCAAATCCAAAACTTGCGTCCCTAAGAGTCATAAGGTAAAGACCCCTTAACCTGTCTTGGAATCTAGGAACCAAGTGATGTGGCACAAGTAATACACAATTGAAGGCAGCACATGGAGTCACAGCCTGGGTGCCTTTATCAGCAGGCCGTGGGGTCATTAGTGGCTTTATTTAATTGTTTTAAATTTTAGTTTTTTATCTTTATTTAATTGTTTTAAATCTTAGATTTCTATTTTAAATGGGTTTTAAAATCTGGGTCGATTATTGATAGGGGTAGTTTAGTCAATTGCTTATTTTAGTTTCAGTTTTAGTATTTAAGTTATTTTTTATTAAGTTGTAGACAGATTTGGATTAATTTATTGATTAGAGGTTTGAAACCCTAACTTCTTTCTCTTCCCTACTTTTTCTTCTTTTCCCTCTCAACATCTTGTTGATTCTTCTATTTCGTGTATCTTTTTCTCTTCTCTTCGAGAGTATCTACGAGGATCTCCGCATCCTTTCTTCTCTTTATCTACTTATCTTTGTGAAGAATTCTGATGTGCCACATTACCAAGCACCTTCCAAGTAAATATGAACTACATCCCCAAACCTAACTGGAAGGACCCTACAATCTGTCTTGCACAAAACTAATAGCATCAACTAATCACCCTCAAGAGAGTAGAATGACCTACAACTTTGAAGGATTAAGCCCCACAAGCCCTCACAAAAAGGCTCATGAAACAATGTACAGAGAATTTTTATTAATGTTCTGAAACCCAAACTCTCGATCCCTAATGTCAATAGAAAGATTGATATCTCCAATTTCTCTCGGATTCTAGAAACCTAGCTATACCTTGTTAGTCAACGTTGCTAAAATCTTTAATTTTGTAACCCAAGGGGCCCCACCCTTTCTTCATTTATAACTATTACATTGAGCCTTCCCCAACACTAAATACACGAAATGTTCAAACTTTAGTCCTCAACCCACAAATTTTTTACAGAAGTGAAACCAATACCCTACCCTAAAACTAATTTTTTACTTGACAATGAAATACACTACTGATAGCCATCACCACAGACAACTTTAACTACCCAACGGGCCAACCCATTTCTGAGGATCATAGTTTCAGAATCTACATTCCCGGACTCTTTTCCACAATGGTTACATGAAGACATTTGAAGAGAACCAAGTTGGTGATCTTCAACATTTGATTGATCTCTTGGACCTGATAATGAGATCAACCACTTCAAGATGAAAAGCAATAAAACTCAAAGTCATCAAAAGAATCAAACAACTTGTTAAACTCAATTTTGACAATCAGTGAAGATATAGAGCACGAAAGCAGCTAAAACTTTAGTTAAAGGAAAATAATTGAACATCAAGATCATATTCAGATTAACGTAATTCAAGATCACTTTAGTTTTAAATATCGTATGCATCGTACGATACGTATCGCGATACGTATCATACCGAGACCTCGCCGAGACAATATTGCAAAAAATATCGTATTTCACTGTATCGCGATAGATATACCCACGTATCGTGTGTATCACGAGATTTTGGGGTGTATCGTGTCGATTGGTTTTGGCTGCTCAACAACAACT
The DNA here is from genome assembly GCA_002174775.1 of Macleaya cordata. NCBI lineage: Eukaryota > Viridiplantae > Streptophyta > Magnoliopsida > Ranunculales > Papaveraceae > Macleaya > Macleaya cordata. Next base: position 21,265 of record MVGT01001049.1, read on the forward strand.
CAAGAAATCGATTTTCAGTTCTTTTTTTATTATTTGTTCTTCCAACCTAAGAAAACCCTAACTAAAACCCCAGATTGGAACCTTACCCCAAGTTCAACCAAAAATTAGCTGAAAATTTGACGGAACCCTTTGATCTCTAAAGAGAGAGAGAGAGAGAGAGAGAGAGAGAGAGAGAGAGAGAGAGAGAGAGAAAACTGACCTAATTTCTAAAGGAAAATCAGAGAGAGAAACAAATAGAGAGGATAACTGACTTGATTTCCAAAGGAAAATCAGAGAGAGAGAGGGAGGGGAAAGGAGACGAGAAGACTGGACATACCCGAACTAACAGATTCGTCGCCGAGACCCATCCTCTTCATCATCGTCTGTAACCTCGTCATCTTCATTAGCGGAGGCTCTGAGAATAAACCCCTACCCAAAATGTGTAAAAAGAAAGTATTCCTACTATTTTAAACAATCCCCTTTTTTGCTATCTATTAACCCCTCTATTTAGTGTTTTTTTGTGTATTAAGTCCCTAGTTTCTGCTTCAATAAAAAAATACCCTATTTCATTTTAAAACATTTAAGAATCCCCATAATACCTATGTGACTCTAAAATTTTTTGATATCCACTATGTGACTCTAAAAACTACATTGGTGTTGTAAGAAGGGACATTATAATTGCACCCAACTTACTCTCTCACCCCATATCTAAATTTGCACAATATCTGCGTATCTTACAATACACGATATTCGATACAATATGCATATCTTAAATTTGGGGTTCCGATACACGATACGATATGCGATTTTAAAACTATGATCACACCCTCCTGGGCACTGCATTTAGACATAAATTTAGATAGACCAAGCATAAAGAACACCTGCATACCATGTGTTTGGGCATTGAAGGAATCACCAAAATACTGAAACATTTTGATATTTATCGTATATTTATAAGACATAAGACCAAGAATGATAGAAACTAAGATTATAAAAATTACCTGAAGTGCCTGATCTGTATGGTCATCTAGTAGATAGAAAGACATAGATTCCAGTAGTAAGTGCCTAGTTATACCAAAGGAAGCTGCAAAATCATCTATTATATTTCTCCATTGTGTATCAGGCTTTGTCCAATGCCTATCAAACAAGTAGTACAAAAACTACATCTAAATTAAGGAAACATGAGAAATAAAGCTCTATTTTTTTAAAAGACAAATAACTCTATCAGGTTAGAATGAGTATCAATGCATAAAAACCTAAACAAAGAGGATACAATTGCTCGCTTTGCAACGACCAAATCAGAGCTTCCACATAAAAAGAGAATATCAATAGCAGCTCGTAAATTTTCAAATGGATAGCATCCTTCAAACCCCTCTATCTTAGATCTGAAAAATGACGATGAGCCTCCATCCTTCACCATTGATATAACTTCTAGCTCCTTACTCATTCCCCTCCCAAACTCTTGTTCTATCTCAAGATTTGATAATGCATCTTCAATGAAAAGAGTAGAGCTATCCTGTTGGGCAGATTCTGCAGAACTGCTTACTAACTCAGGCCAAGAACGCTTAATTGCAGCAGACTTCCTTTCACGAAAGAGTGAACACCACGAAGTGTAATTAGGATGCCGTGACTTAATATTCTCCAAAAACTGATGTTTTATAGACCAAGTCATGATCTCCAAATGCTGGAGGACACAAGCCACAGTCAAGGAGAGAGAATATTAGTAAATACTGTTAAAACTAGTGAGTTACTGTGAAATTATCTTGCTTCAGAGCTCAAATAACTCTTGGAACTAAACCATGTATACAGTGTAATCTAATAAGGTATTGCGTACAAAAAGTAAGGATAAGAATTGCAAAGAAAAACATTTCAATGTAAAAATGATTGACTCAACTATATTCACGGCTACCAAAGGGGAAGAATAACAGAAACAGCATAGCTTTTTTTATGGTTGACAACAATAACAGCAAGTCCCACAGCTTATTAACAAGTACCACGGTTGAAGATGTCAAATGTTCCGTTACGGTGCCGTGGTAACCGAAAAGAGACCTTGTCAGTATATGCCAATACTTATACTATTCATGAACTGTTTTGCAATGTTTCCGAATGCTAGAATGTCTTGGTTTTCTAACTAACCGAATCATCAAGTCTGAATGAGAAACTTTGATAAGTACATTCAAAATTAGATTTTGTTATCATATCTTCCTCCTGACTTTACAACTAGATATATGAAATTTCCCCACAGGAACTGTAATCCAATAGGTGTCTGTCTCACTTTGTACAGTAATAACTAATAACAAGATCAACCTCTAGAACACAGATAAAAAGTAGAACTAATCATGTACAACTCAGAAAAGCATTTTATGAGAAGAAAAGTGCTCCATAAGGCATACAGAGGGATCACAAATAGCAATTCCCACAGCTTATCGACAAGTACCTTCCAAATGAGAGGTTTTTAATTTCTTTTCTTTTCTCTGTCTTTCTTTCTTTCGTTTATTTTTTAACCCAACTCTACCACAGGAACTGTACCCAACAGGTATCAATTTTGTACACTAATAACAAGATCACCCCTAGAGCTACAATATATATTAGAAATGCTCATGCAGAATAAAGAAAATCATATTATGAGATAATTAAACAGACAATAGGTTTAAATGACAAAATAGAAGGTTCACAAATCGCATGTTGTACACGGACACGGAGTACAGCAGGAGGCAATGACCATAGAAACATACATCTGGAAAAAACTTGAAATCCAAATGACATACTGCAAAGTGTTAGCCATGAACATGTTGCATGGCTTATATAAGCATCAAGAGACTGAAGAAATCCAGATTTCGATACAGTGATAATCTGTTCTGTGATCAAAGTATGCCATGGTCCCATGCACAAAAACATGCAAAACAGTTTGTTGGAGTGCCAGCAAGCAAGAGCAAGGCACACAAAGCATTCTCATCTCCGTTGCACTCTATCTATAAACACCTTTTCCCATGACTGCCCAAAATTCAGCTTCATAAAGCATGAGTAATCTCATTTGAAATTCCTTTGGTTTGATAACAACAATCCATTTACTCCACTTTTGCCACCCAATACTAATTCTCTGATGTTACATCCGAACCAATCTCTCCACCTTTATTCATCCTATGGAAATTATCATCTTTGGCCATATCTTGCTTGCCTATCTTAACTACTGTCTTATCTCTAGGAATAAGATTCTTAACAAAGGTTTGCACTGAATATACTCTATCTTGGTCCTACAGTTACACCCACTAGGTAGTTCTAGTTCTGAAATTTATTTCCTTTAATCTCATTGAACAACAGTACACTTTGAAACAACTTACACCAAGGAACCTTTGTAATTAATCCATCCTTAACTAATCTCACCCCCAATAGTTATCAGACTAGTTACAGCACCAACACGCCTGACTTTAATAATTTAACATACAAATTCAGAACTGCTTTTTTCCATCACCCACAAATTAACTGTCTTGGGTATACATCTTAAGCTTTTTATAGATCGAATATAAAACCACTTACAAATTCATTCTTTTCCTACAAAACTTTGCTTTAATTGTCTAAGTACGCATATAGGGTCGATGTTCGATAATCAGCTTACCTGACACGAACCCAAATTGGCTCTTGAGATGTTAGTACACAAGAATACATGCATGTAATATTCCATTTTCTAAGTAGACAATTTCAATTGGAAAAGGTAGAACTCATAACTATGATTACAGAAAGACATAAGAACAGTCCCAAAGCATTGATCTACAATCGTTGGACTGTGGAAACCAATATCGTGTCCAAATCCCTGCTGAGAAAATTCATGCAATAATCTACTGACTAAGAAATCAAATAAGTATGAGTATCTAAACCTGATTAGCTTTTGACACATGCTCGTGAAGGTGGTGCAAGTCTTGTTGGGCATAAAGAGTTCCCTTTATTGATGACTCCAAAACCTCAAGCACATTGGAAATACCAGTTAGCTGCAACGAAAACTTCAGAAGTAGAGGCAACCTTGTTTTCATTTCTTCTACTTCAAGAGAATCTATAAGATAAGTTAAGGCATGAATTCGCAAATTCACTAAGAATTAACACAGATAACTCTAGGATTTGGGTGTAAAAATTGTAAAAGGTTATAAGGATACAAATTGCCTGAAGATTAGTGATGATATTTCCAAATGTCCGCCTGCACCAGTCCTTGACAGCAACTTCATCCACAAGAAAAGCAATGACAGGATCGCTGGAGACAGCACTTTCATCCATACAAACATCTGTAACATCTGTTGAATTTTGTTAAGATAATCTCCATGATTCACCTATATAATAAGGTAGTGAAAGCACAGAAAAATAAGGAAAAACTATCAGAATATCTTTGATTGTTTCCAGAATTCTGTGGACGATCTAGCTTTCAGAAAACCATAAGAATGTTCACCTTTTGCAAGAAGTTAACTTCTGTTTAATCTACTGCAAACAATCAAACAAAGTAGCCAGGGATTTCCCAGGATTCAGCGGAATAAGTTTTTAAAAAATTGTTTTTTAAAATTTCTATTTGTCAACATATATTCCCATTTTTATTTTCTCTTCCAGGATTCTATAGATAGTCCCAATAAAATCTCAAAAAAGAAACAAAGGCACATAAGCATGTACAAAAGGATACAATGGCAAATCAAAGAAACCAAGTTGTTCTCCATGGCAACATCGAAAAGGAGATAAAGACGCTGGACATCAGCAGTTAATTGCTTCTCCGCCTCTTCTTTCTCTTGAAATCTGTCATCATATGTTTTAGAGATAAGACCAGCTTCAATGCACTCATAGTAAAGACGAAGCCGAAGACAATTGCCGCTCTTTCGTATTGGGATCCTACAAATGGGGCATAGATCACATCGTTGACTACACTCGGAACATAACGAGGCATGACCGCACGAATTTAGCACATGCCGCACGTAGCGCCCACAGCTCCTCAAATCTCTGGTTGCCCGGCAACGCTCAATTTTTGCTTCATTACACAGTTCAATAAGATCAATTGATGCTAAATGTTCCAATGCTTCCTGAAATATAAAACCACAACTAGGATAAGGAATTTGTGCTACAATATGTGAACACCTGATGAATTTAATACAAGATAGATTATGATTTATTCAATAGAACAATGAAGAATGAATACTCAAATGTGTAAAGCTCATGGATCTTTTACCATGTCTCATGCAGAGTGTGAAAGCAACAATTATTTCAATAACAAGAAAAAGATAAGAAAAACAAAGTAGAAGTGATCAATCCCATGTTCTGCAAGAGGATATCAGCACCATACGATTGCAACTACCAAACAATATCACTTGAGCCACACATAGAAAAAACCCAATTTGAATATACTACCCATCTAATTCTATTAAATTCGTGTCATATCATGATGCATTCACATTTTCAAAAGAACCAACACGAACTGTTATTTACAGTTTTTTGGAATAAATATATACTCACAAAAACACTATTCTTTTCAACAGATTTATTGTTAAGGGCTAAGAAATTACTTTGACAGAATTACAGAAATGCAACAATATCCAATTATGTATTCTGACCCCATCAGTTAAAAATCGAAATAAAGATAATGTCATAATTAATGGTATCCACTACTCAGGTACTGAAGGGTCCATCCAGTTGTGACGGCCTAGTAGTTCAATTATCAAATCAGACAGAAAAAAATAAATAAATAAAAAGAGCGGGAGGACCAATAGGAAATTGGATTTTTTGTTTGTGGAATAACTAACACTAGCTAAAAAGCTAATACTGAATCATAATAAGTAGGGTTTATGATCCCTAATACACAGGTATTGGATGATTTCTTCTATATTTTACTTCAATGTCACCAACTTAAGAACTTAATTGTTTTCAGTCGTCAATGAGTTTTTAACTAAAATAATCTCTGACTGTTCCAACTAAACTCATTCTAACTGCAATCTGTTCATCCCATTGAATTTGAGTAACCTAGGTATAGTAATTTGAGTTGGATATCAAACAGAGTGAAGTGTAGCTAAGATCATCAGTAAGTTGTTTATAGGGCAAATTAATGCTTGATAAGAACATTTTGTGTAAACTAAACTGATAGATATAAACGGTAGAAATTAAAATGTTGAAAAACCTGAACAGCCCTGTTGTTGTAGTTTGGTTGGGGAGAAGACCTTCCGCCATTGACGAGCTCGCTTCTCCTCTCCATGACTGAACACAGAACTGAATGTTTTGACGCCTTTTCTTAGAACTGAGAATCCTTACCAAGCACAATATAGAATTATACGAAGGAGAAACGGATCGCCATTTTCGCCTTTTGAAGCTAAGCGGGAGGTTTTAGGTTTTTCGCTTTTTAGAGAGAGAAATAGAAGAGAGGGAAAGAAAGAGAAAGGGTCCCCTGGCCAGCCACTATTTTGAAGACTTATTTTATAGGCAACCTCCAAAATATTACAGGCACGACCTCGTTGTAGGCACCCCGAAAGCAAATCTCGCCACAACAAATTTCAGTCGTCTGTAGGGGTGTCAATGGGTACTAAAGTACCCGAAACCGAACCGGTACCGGAACCATTTTTGCGGTTCCGGGACCTCATTTTTTGGATCCGATTAATTTCGGATCCATTTTCGGATCTACCTGTTTTGGATCCGTTTAATTTCGAATCCATTTCGGATCCACCTAACGGGTACCCGTGGGTACCCGGTTCTGTATAAATTTTATAATTCTATAGTTTAATTTATCATTATACAACAAATTTTTAATTTTTTTAACTTTTCTCTAGTGCGGACAACACATTGGCATCGCTTGGCACACGGCATGGGTTGTGTCGTGCCAACACAAGCTTCGTCACGGCACAACCAACCCAGACGCCCATCCCAGAGGCTACGAGTGGCTACGAGAGGCTACAAGAGGCAACGAGAGGCTACAAGGGTCTACGAGTGGCTATCCGTGGCATACGAGTTACCACGGGGTCCTACGAGGGACGTACTAAGTCGCTGCATTGCATATTTATTTCGATCGGGCCCACCGCAAACTAACCGTCTTGGCATTCGTGGAGACACGTTGCGGCTTCATTTCGTGTCCACGAGCCGTGCTTCACCTTCCAGGCCTTCCACACGTAGGGAAGAGAAAGAAAAACGTGTGTGCAGTGCAGCTGCAAGTGCAGCTACACTGGCCGGCCAACCCTGCCCATCCTGCCCATACCCCCCTGAAGC